>JAAIXJ010000657.1:14059-83501 GCA_013403705.1 Heliconius hermathena | reverse complement strand
ATATATATATATGTATGTATATATATATTTTTATGGAAAAGGATATGGCAAACGGGCTTTCGGGTCACCTGATGGAAAGTAGTTACCGCCGCCCACGACCTCGTGCGACACCAGAGGAGCTACAGGTGCGATGCCGGCCTTTAACGTGGAGATAGACGCGCTTTTTGAAGCTACCCATGTCATATGGACCTGGAAATACTGCCACTGGTAGGCCATTCCACAGTTTCGTGGCGCGTGGAAGGAAGTTCCTACGAAACCACACAGTAGTCGATTGCCACTTATCCAGGTGGTGTGGATGATATTTTAGCTTGTGACGTATTGTGCGGTTAGACAGTTCTTCAGAACACTCCCCATGATAAATGCGGTAGAGAACGCACAGCGAGGAGACGTCTCTACGCAAAGCCAAAGTGTCAAGTCTTTCACAGATCATTGGGTCCTCAAAGATTCGAATGGCTCTACATTGTATGCGATCAAATGGTTCAAGCTCATACTGGGGTGCACTAGCCCAGAGATGAGAATAGTACTCCATATGAGGCCGAACCTGGGCCCTATATAGGGCCAAACGGTTTGTTTGGCGTGAAGTTCCGTCTCGCTCTGTTGATGACCACCAGTTTCTTCGAGGCCAACTTGGCCTTGCTTTCCAGATTATCGCGATACTGGCAGTCACTCGAAACATTAAGACCCAATATACTGATACTGGGCGCGGCTGTAAGGGGAGTATTTTGAAAGACTGGCGATATGATAAATGGGATTTTTTTTAGTGGTTAACGCGCAAACTTGTGTCTTCAGGGGGTTAAACTGAACTAAGTTCCTTTCACCCCATGAGGAGACATTGTCGAGGGATGCCTCAACAGAAGTCACAAGTTTATTTCGGCACTGTTCAGCGATTTCCCGAGAAAGACTTGCTCGGCCGGAGTAAACAGCGTCCACTGTGCTAGCAGTGCTGTGCTGTAGCAATGATTGCTAGAATCCTGAAACATGTCATTGATATGTAGAAGAAACAGCGTAGGGAACAGCACGCAGTCTTGGGGAACGTCAGCGTTCACGGGCATATTTTTAGAGCAAAAATCGTCGACAGCCACCTTGATGCTGTGCCCAGTGAGAAAGCTGACGATCCACTTGCATAAATTCTCGGGATACCCATAGGATGGAAGTTTAGTAATGAGCGCCCCATGCTACACTCGATCAAAGGCCTTCGCCATGTCCGAACTAACTGCCAGGCCCTCTCCCTTGCTTTAAATAGCCGCAGCCTAGCGGTGGGTTAGGTAAATCGGTCATTAATCAATCAGTGATCCTCCAGATAAACCAAGAGCTGGCTATTGATGATGCTCTCCATGACTTTTGAGAGTAGGGAGGTGATAGCAATAGGCCTGTAGTTATATGGATCGGAACCATCGCCTTTCTTCGGGATCTGGTGGACAAGAGCGCTTATCCATGAGTCTGAGACTACGCCGACTGAATAAGAGTGCCGAAACAAACACCGGTTAGCACCGGTGTCAGCTCAGGAGCACAAGAACGGAGCACTAAGGGAGACCATCTGGCCCGCCCGACTTGTGGATGTCCAAAGAGGACAGAACTCGCATAACAACTGTTTGGTTGAACTTAACCTCAGGCATTGAGCTCTGGCACCGCAGGATGGTCGGCGGCGTTCTTCCTTGGTCATCCAAAGTCGAGTTCGAGGCAAAGAAATTTTGATTTATATATTATTTTTATCATATTATTTGAGTTTAATGTATTTATAATTTATATGCAGGGTAAAAGTTTAACGGCAATTTCTTATGTAATTTTATTTATTAGGATTTTTTTGAAAGATGGCACTCTGGCATGAAATTTCGTACGGTAACGAATCACCAAAGTAGTACTACTAATATGTAGCCTCAAATTATAGTAGAATAGTGTTTACTATAGTGTCAACTACATATTTATTTTCCCTTTGTGAAAATGTGTACTTTTGTGCCAAGTAAAGTGTTTTTGCGGGGAATTTTATTGCACTGCTTTATTCAGAAAAAATCTGCGCAAGAAGCACACAGAATTCTCGTTGAGACAATGCTTTGTCGAATACAACGTGCAGAGACTGGTTTAGGCGCTTCAAAAGTAATGATTTTGACCTTGAAGACAAAGAGCGTTCTGGAGCACCGACAAAATTTGAAGACAGAATTGGAGGCATTGCTTGAAGAAGATCCATGTCAGACGTTAGTAGAGCTCGGGAAAACGTTACAAGTAGATGCGTCAACAGTTTCAAAACGTTTAAAAGCGTTAGGAATGATCCAAAAGCAAGGGCATTGGGTGCCGTATGAGTTGAAGCCGAGAGACGTAGAACGACGTTTTCTCATGTGTGAATTGTTGCTTCAACGGCAAAAGAGAAAAGGTTTTCTGCACCGTATCGTCACTGGGGATGAAAAGTGGATTCACTACGACAATCCAAAGCGAAAAAAATCGTGGGGCATGCCGGGTCACGCATCAACATCGTCGCCAAAACCAAATATCCATGGTTCTAAGCTTCTTCTCTGCATTTGGTGGGATCAGCAGGGCGTAATTTATTATGAGCTGTTTCAAACCTAATGAAACTATCACGGAAGCTCGGTATCGACTTCAGTTGATGCGTTTGAATCGCGCTCTGAAAGAAAAGCGCGCCACTATACGAGCAGAGACACGACAAAGTGATTTTATTACATGATAATGCTCGGCCACATGTGGTAAAACCAGTCAAAACTTACCTGGAAACTCTTCAATGGGAAGTTCTACCCCACCCGCCGTATTCACCATACATAGCCCCCTCCGATTGCCACTTGTTTCAGTCGATGGCGCACGGTTTAAGCGAGCAGCGCTTCCATTCTTTTGAAGAAGCCGAAAAATGGCTTGATTCCTGGATTGGCTCGAAAGATGAGTCGTTTTTCCGACGGGGGATTCAATTGCTACCAGAGAGATGGGAGAAAGTGGTCTCTAATGATGTAGGTACATGATAGTAGGTACATGTCTAGGCACTAAATACTCGTATATAAGGAAGTTCTAAGATTTAACTGATATGGAATAATTATGTAAGCTTTTAAACGACAATCAGAGATATACGGACACTGAATACAAATTATCTTGTACTAATATAAAAAAATCCGGACAATCTCGAGTCGGGCTCGCCCACCGAGGGTTCCGTTCAAAAATTTGAGGACTAGAGCTTTTTCTGAAATTCAGGCTTAGCTTAGCCAGATTCCTTTCATCTGATACCTCACTTGAATTAGCGGCTTTAATACTAAATTTTACCCTCTATTATTTTTTTTAAGATTTAACCACAAACGTATAGTTTTCAGATTATTTCCCTGAACTAGTATTACCTGTAGATTTCCAATGGCGGTTTTTAACAGCAATACTCCATTGCCCGCTGACTCGCGTCTCGCGCGTTTCAAGCCTAGAGCCCTAAGCATCGTGACGTTTAACGCAGTGTCGCCGGCCAACGTGACCTAATTCGGGATTTCATTACCGTGCATCAACTTGACATCCTGTGAGTACAGGAGTCATTTCTAAAACTTAGCATTCGCGACTCGAAAATAGTAAATTATAGACTCATTCGTAACGACAGACTCGCCACTAGAGGCGGAGGCACCCTAATTTACTACAAAAATACACTCCACTGTGTCCCATTACACCCACCAGTGGCACTCGAAAACATCCAAGCGTCTATTTACCAGATCTTCCTCACAGGCCATCATGCCAATCATTATAGTTTCTGTTTATCATTCTCCTACTAAAACAATTCTAGAGAATGACATTCGTTTTCTCCTAAAAATGGGAGACTCTGTCCTTCTGACCGGAGACCTAAAATGTAAAAATACCATTTGGAATTCCACCAAGACATGTCCACGAGGACAACTATTAGAAAACCTCGCGGACAGGTACAACCTCTCCATAGTAGGTCCACCGACATCTTCCCGGTTTCCCACCGGAAGTCACGACCGTCCGGAAATATTGGACATAGTGATTCTAAAGAACGTCGCCCTCTGGCTGCGATCTACAGAATCACTATCAGAACTAGACTCAGACCATCGCCCAGTAGTTAAACTAGGCATAGACTCCCCTTAAGGGCCACCCACCAAAACTATCATCAATTGGAAAAAGTTCGCTAAACTCATCAAAGCGGACGATTCTCCGCTCACCGATCTCATTCCTGGCATTATAGACTCAATAGATGTTGCTAAGGAAGCCGCGTCCAAATTCACGACGTTTATACAACAAACTCTCCTCAGCTCCTCGAAAGAGGTCCCAGATCTGCCTGAAGGTAGATTTGAGATTTCAGGGAAGCTCAGGGAGCTAATCCGACGTAAAAACTTAGCCACTAGAGCTTATGATGCGTGTCCGAACGTCGCAAACAGTAGAAAATTAAATAATCTTAGGAGACGAGTCAAATCCCAATTTGAACAGCTCAGAGGCGAGTCTTGGGATAGTCGACTCGAAGGGTTCTCGCCATCGTCCCAGGCGTACTGGGCGTTGTCGAGAAGCTTTCGATCCGGCACAGTGGCGACTATGCCTCCTCTCACTAAACCGGATAACACGATAGCGGCTGACGACACTGAAAAGGCAGAGTGCCTAGCGGATAGCCTAGAGGCTCAATGCTCACCGAGCACTCTACCATGTGACCCGGATCATTTGTCGAAAGTGGACTCCGAGGCCATAGATTAAGCTTCGATGCCCCCGACTGGCGAACCGGTACGCCCCACGGACGTTGACGAGGTTAAGTACGTTCTCAAGGACCTAAACCCAAAAAAGGCCCCGGGGCCCGACAAAATCCCAAATAAAGTATTAAAGTCCCTTCCGATTCAATTTGTATCTTTGCTAGTCCTAATTTTCAATGCTCTTCTAGCAGGCTGCTCCTTTCCTACCGAATGGAAGGAAGCCACAGTTGTAGGCATTCGCAAGCCCAGATAACCCGCCAACTTTCCCTCCAGCTACAGACCCATCAGTCTCATTAGCAGTTTAGGGAAAATCTACAAGAGAATCATTCTTAGTAGATTAAAGGGAATAGTCGAGGCGAAACAACTGTTCATCAAAGAAGAGTTCAGTTTAAGATTCCACCACTCGTCCATACACCAAGTTCACCGGCTTATGAAACACATCGCGAAATATAACGTCCGTAGATCGATTCGTAGCGACACGGCTGCCATCTTCTTAGACATTGCCAAAGCCTTCGACAAGGTCTGGCACAACGGCCTGCTCTTCAAGCTCCTACGTATGTCTCTGCCAGACTCTCTCGTTCACATCATTCGGGAATACCTGTCGAATCGCACGTTCCGATATAGATTAGAAGGGACACTATCGTCCTCTAGACCCGTTCACGCCGGAGTCCCGCAAGGCTCCACTCTTTCACCGTTACCATACACGCTTTACACCAGCGACATTCCGCGCACAGATAAAGTCGAACTTGCGATGTATGCCGACGACACCGCCCTTTACAACACGGATCGCTCCGCTTGGATCCTAGCCGAAAGACTGTAACGAGCTGCCGACGCCCTAGGCGATTGGTTCAGCAAGTGGCGGTTTGAGGTTAACCCGGAGAAAAGTGTAGCCGTCCTCTTTCCTCGTAAGCGTTACGAGACCATCTCGACTATTTACCTACAAGGCAAACCGATCCCCTGGGAATCCAAGGTCAAATAACTAGGCGTCCTACTAGATTCGGAACTCTTTCCGGCCGCACATCATGTATGTCAGGAACAAAGCCACATACGTCATGAGCAGGCTGTACTCACTCATCTGCAAGCGGAGTAAAATGGTCACTTCGAAACAAGCTGACATTGTACAAAACTTGCATCCGTCCCGTCATGACCTATGCTTGTGTCGTGTTCCCACAGACATAGTTCAAAACAAATTCCTACGAATGGCATCCGGATGCCCATGATATGTACGCAACGTTGACCTACACAAAGATTTCGACCTAGAATCGCTCAAGGAATTCTGTAAGCGCCTGGCCAAACGCTACTACGAGCGTGCAGATTCCCATTCAAACCCACTCACTATCGAAGCGTGTAAGTACGCTCCTCACCCACATCCACGTCTTCGACGCTCTCGAAGCGTCGTTCTGGATCCCGACGATCCAATCACTGTTGCAAACGCCCAATACATAGGGAGGATTCACTCCTCAGTCCCACGTCACACTCTCCGCCGCCGTAAGAGGCGGCGAGGCCAGTCCTATCTCACGGCACGTCCGCGCTTCGACGCGACGGGGCCCAACGGTCACAACCACCCCTGATTAGCGTACGCGGGACATTCCCCCGCGATCGCCAACACTTCACGAGCGTCCATCCAAGCTCGTAAATTTTCTTCAGGGGTGAGCTACTCTCGCCCCTCCCAGCCCGGTGACGCTGTCAAGACCAGTCCAGGTCAACAGCATTAAGCCAATTCGAAAAAAAAGACTGTTGATAAAAATATATATTTTTGAAGCACAATTGTTACAAACTACAAAATAAACAAAATTTAATTGTTGGTGAAGGTTACCTTCAACAGTTACCGTTAAGTTTAATTCGTAATTAATTCAACACAGAAATGAGGAACGTCTTGATTTTCAAAAAGATTCAAGTAAATACATAGATTTTTCAGTTCATTCGTTCGTTTGTAAAAATTTGGGGCAATAAAAAGCATGCATAAAATACAGAGACCGATTACTAAGAATTATTATCTGACAAGAGAGAATGCTATTCATTAAATATTTTTAACATTTTTGAAGTGTTATTCCACACTTAGGAAAGAAAAATATTTATTTAGAAAATGTATTATATAAAAATACTAACAACATAAATAAATTGTAACAAGCGTATTAAAATTTCAACGTAGCTTGATGAGAACGTATGGCTTAATGGTTAGAGCGCCTGGTCGGTTTCCAGGAGGCGCGGGTTCGAACCCGCAATATAACTACGTACAAATTGTTATACGTTTTCTAAATAAGTATTTTTTCTCCCTAAGTGTGGAATAACACTTTAAAAATGTTAAAAATAAGTAAGTACTACATATGTCAAATGCTTTTACAATTCTAATAAACTACTTCTAATAGAAACAAAAAAACCTAGTTAATTCACAAACCTAGTGTTAAGATTCTCCGTTTAGCACGCACTGTCGAATTTTCGAGACATTATAAAGATGACAGATCGAAATTTCATTCTAATATAACAAATTGAAAAAGAATAAATGGCAGAGTAATGTGTACCACAGTTCTTCTTGGGTATGCGGCAGAAACTTTAGTAAACTGATAGTATAATCTATATATATAAAAGGATATGTTCCTGACTGACTGAGGTAAGACGCACGCACAGCCACACAATAGTAACCTGAAATTTGGACAGATGTTTATTTTTATAGTTTGGAGATCCACTAAGAAGGGATTTTGAAAAATTTTAACCCTAAAGGGATGAAATAGGAGTTGAAAGTTTGTATGGAATTTTGTTTTAAATCGGCATATATTTTCATAAAATTTGAAATTCAGACTCTTAAAAATATTTCATTGAATACGTGTTTCATGGTTTTTTAGAACTCACCCCTAAGGGTTCAAATAAGGGTTTGAAAGTTTATATGGAAAAATCTTTAAATCGCCACCGATTTTTATAAAAATTTAAATTTAGACTTTTAAAAATATTTTATTGAACACGTGTTTCGTGGCTTTTTTAGAACTCACCCCTAAGAGTGCAAATAAGCGGGCGAAGCTGCGGGCGCCCACTAGTATATGATATTCAAAAAATTAAGCTTATTATCTATTATTTGAGGCCGGTCGTGGCGCAGCGGCACGAGGTGTGACTGCAAAACCGACTGGTTGTGGGTTCGATCCCCACTCGAGGAGATGAAATATTTACTTAAATTTATATTTCCATTTCTTCGCTCTGGTGTCGAGGTTAAGCGCGGCGTTGAGTTCTGCCACTCAACACGCAATGCCTCCAGAATTCGGCAGAAAGTGGGGAACGGAGTGTCTTAACACTAGGTTCCCTCTGCCTACCCTGCTGTGTGCGGGATACAGCGTGAAGCTAATTTAATTTAATTTTAATTTAATCTATTATTTTAAATTAAATTACTTGACATTGACTTCGACTATATAACGTATTACAACTGTAAATATGAGTAGGAAACCTTCAACTATCGCGCTCATCTGTTCTGCTGAACACACCACTGTACCATACCGGCGTCAAGTAAACATTACATTTTCATAATAAAGAATATCTAAAAGAGAGACCAAAAGGCTGTTAGTTTTCAAGAAAATCGATTCAACGTCGCTCATATCGTTAACGTTTTATAATTGGCTCTGAAATTACTTATTAATACTTCATAAAAATTTTATTTCAATATCAGAATATCATAGAAAATTGATTCAAGTGGACTTTTATGTATTAATTATAATTGAGGCCGTTGCGTCGTGACGCGTTTGATTGTAAATGCTACGGTGTTGGGTTCCATTCCCACTAGATGGAATTAATTTTTTAATTTTCATGTCTCACTTAGTGGTCCGTTCTTATGCTCCTGAGCTGACCCGGGTGCTAAGGCGTTTCTTTCGGCACTCTTACTCAGTCGGCGTAGTCCCAGACCTTATCCACCCGATCCCGAAGAAAGACAATGGTTCCTATCCATCTAACTTCAGGCATATTGCTATCACCTCCCTACTCTCAAAAGTGATGGAAAGCATCGTCAATAGCCAGCTCTTGCTTAGTCGGTTAATTAATGACCAATATGGCTTCCACCATGGACGCTCAATCTATGATCTTCTGGATAACGTTACCCACCGCTGAGCTGTGGCTATTGAAAGCAAGGGAGAGGGCCTAGCAGTTAGTTTAGACATGGCGAAGAATCGAGTGTGGTATGAGGCATCCCTCGGGAATATTTCCTAATGGAGTGAAAGGAACTTGGTTCAATTCAATCCCAAGAAGACACAAGTTTGCACATTAACCACAAAAAAGACCTATTTGTGGTATAGCCAGTCTTCTAAAACACTACCCTTATAGCCGCGCCCAGTATCAGCACATTGGGCCTTAGTGTTTTGAGTGACTGCCAGTATCGCAATCATCTGGAAGACAAGACAAAGTTGGCCTCAAAGAAACTGGGGATCAGCTTTTTGTATTTTTGGCTTTAATTCGCTTTGTGTAGAGATGTCTCCTCGATGAGCTTTCTCTACCGCATTTATCATCGGGAGTGCTCTGGAGAACTGTTTGACCTGTTACCTGCCGTCGCATTTTCTTACCGCACAGTACGTCACAAGCTAAAATATCATCCACACTACCTGGATACATGCCCTCACACACTATTGTGCGGGCCAGCAACGCACCTGTAGCTCGTNCCTGAAGTATAATATGAAATTTTATATTGACCAAATAACAGAGAAACTTGGTGTTAATACACTCCATTCCGCACTCACCGCCCTATTTCGAGAAATTGCGTGTTAAGAAGTGCAACCCAACGTCACGCTTTGTTTCTTTTTTGCACCAGAGCGAGAAAGTGAAAATAATTTATTCCCCCAAGCGTAAATCGAACCCACAACCATCGCATTTAAAGTCAGGCTTCAGAGATTCCCTTCATGTGTATTATATAATATGCGCACATATTTTTATCTATCTTTACTTTTTTGTGACAAATATAATTTGTCCCTATCATAACATAAAATAGGAGAGTGGAGAGGTTTGCCACTAAAAACGTGTCGTACATCTATTTATATAGACATAAAGCGTGGATTGCGGATCCGCGGGCAATCGCAATGTTCCAGAGTGGGGCCGGAGATGCTAGGGCCGACACTACGCAAGATAGCTGTGTGGGATGTGGGATGTGGTGGAGGAGACGGGCGCGGGGAGCCAGTCTCAGTCAATTTGTTGTGTTTAAATGAAGATTTGAGAGGTAAACTAAAAAGAAATATCTATAATATAGTAATGGTGGGGGTAATTATGTTAAATTTTCACTCCTTTTTTATTGTAAAGAAGATTAAATGAAAGTAAAAATACGCGTATATACATAATTATAAATAAAATGAACAACACGGAACAGGTGACCGTAATAACCGTACAGCGCTCTGAGAACACAGTGTGGTAAAAAGTAAAAATAAAGTGAAAAACTCTTTACCGTACCAAGTACCTACTTAAGCATTGTAGAATACGATATTAAATCAGCTTTTATAATTGTTGAAGGTGGAGCTCGCTCGGTGGAACCTTGGACTTGGACCACACCTTAAACGTTTCTTTATTTGGGCCTCCGAGCCATTTGATCCATTTCATAAATTTGTTTCATAAAGTTTTCTCTATACCCTCTATTTACTGAATATGTTAAGGTAAAATATTGTTGTAATGCCGGCCCCGGCCCGACAGGTAGGAGTAGGCACCCAACTACCTAAAGGTAGTAGGTACGTAATACGAACGATACCGATACTTCAGCAACAACCGAATAAACATCTTCAAACTTTTGATCTGAGCTCGAGCGGGCACTTGTTGAAGAGCTGAAGCGCCTGCATTTTATTTTTCATACAGAATTACAAACTTCAACGGCTTTTTTTAATTCTTTCTATATTATATTTTCGATTCAAGAAGGCTTCTTTCTATTTTGAGTTCAATGTATGAAGTATGACCGTTTAGAAATAAATGGTTGTCCTTTTATTTATTATTTGTAGACACAGTATAGAAATAGTTGTTTTAACATTTCTCATATATTACAAAGTTTTGGGAACATTGCAGGAAGTCCAAAAATATATGATAATTAGCTATCTTTAGTTACACACTTCGTCGTTGACGTCGCGTCAGTCTCGGCGATTGCTCGTCCCGCGGCGGCAGGCGTCACGCGTCACGCGCCACGTCGCCTCCTAACCAGATTATGACACTCGAATTTTTAAGAAAATTCTGAATTAAAAATGACTTATTTTGTTTACTTGAGACGGTATTGTACAGTGGGGCAGATGTGGTTGTGGGTTCGATATCAGCTAGGAAGGATGGTCGTTTTGTAGTTTCACGTTGTACTGCACCTCGCATATAGCAGGCGAGTAGGCACTGGGCAGAGGCCTAGTATTAAGACGGTGCGCTCCTTATAGAATCGCGTCCGCAGCCCGGCGGCCCCACCGCGCCGCGCCGCGCCGCCACGGCTATGCGTGAAGATAAAAAAACAAATGAAACAACATTTCGTTTCAGGAGTGGTTGAACAGCTCTCCCGCCCGCTCGCGGCTCGCGGCTGCAGCTCTCAGTGGTTCACTTTCATTCAGCTCATTTCAGCGCCTGAAACTAAATGTTCTCAGCGCTGAATGCGGAACGGTAACATTATCTTTTAGAAGTAGAACTCTAGATTTGGATTCATTCATTAAATTAACGTGCTAGTACTTTTTAGGAATGCTTCATATATATTACAGCCTGGCTCGTTGGCAGCAGTACATTATATAAGTATATGCACAACCTACGTATGTACTATTGTAAATAAGCAGATCTATTGCAGTCACCGTTACATATACGACTATTATCTTGATAAGTGATAGATCACTTTATTTTTCTTTTAATTTTTCGTATTTTTTTTACATACTACCATTTTTAAGTATGTTTCAAAATACCCAAGTTTCCATTGCAGTAAATATAGGTTCAAAACTTGTCCAATATTGATAATTTAGTTAAAGTTTAGGTAGTGGGTAGCGTGCGGGTAGCGAGCAGCTGTCGCTTCAAAGGTTAGGTATAAAAACACCGCAACGCCGCGAGCTCACAATTATATTTATGACGTGTAAAAGTTTCGTTATAAAGTGTCCGTTACAGCGCGCCGTTACTCTCACTAGCACTAGCACCAGTACTACTTGCTACTCTTGTATACTTTTAAATTTCATCTGATACATACATTTTTTGTGTTTTCGTTGTAAACTTTAATCTGGTATGGAAATATTTTTTTGTTACTTTTTCCCTGCAAGTACAGAAATACTTACAGAGTAAAACTAGTGTCAAGGCACTCTGGTTTATCATCTGCCGGGGCATTTCGATTTTAACATTTAATTTGTGTCTTGAGTGACGGAATTCAACGATGTATGGCAATATTATTTAGAAGTAAAATTTTATTAAATGCTTGAATTTGAATACACATTGAATACAATTAAAGAAAATATTTATTTTTTGTGTTTTGCCTATGCAACTTTTGTCTATCTGTAAATATGATGGTAATTAAATTACGAAATAAAATCTATTTTTAACCGACTTCTGTAAAAGGAGGAAGTTATCATTTTGTCTGTATTTTTATTCAATCACATGGTGTTTTCCTTTTTTACAGTTTTCCTTTTATTACAATACTATAGAGAAAACAAAATTTTATTGATTTAAGCAATAACTTAAAAAAACGGCGGTTAATATTAATTTTATTATTTATTTATTATATTAAAATTATTTCTTGAGATACATTAGACCTTTACTTTCACTTTGCCGTCTTTCTAGTGATACCCAGACATCTATTGTGTTCATTCCGCTAAATTTTTAAATGTTTTTTATCCTTTGTCGTACCCTCAACGTCTTGTGAAGACTCTTTGAATATGATTTTATAAAGCTAATAAAATAAATTGATTCATTAAATTCCGTAAATGTTTTGTTTTTTCTATATAAAGATAATGATACTTAAGCATCGAAAAAAATGGTAGTTTCAAAGTTGCAAACACTTGATTTTTGATGTTTTTATTATTATAGGTATATTAGTGATTACTGTTAATATTTATATTAACGGTACCATTTTTACATTATTTTAATTAATTGTTGGAATTTGAACTCTGCATACAGGAATTGGAAGAGTTACAGTTTACTTTAATATTATTTCTAAATGAAGGTCTTGATCCTTTGTATCAAAATTAACATTTAGGACATTTTTTTTCTACTAAATTTACTTTATACTCTGTAATGAAAACTATTCTAGAAATTGCTTTAGACTTTAAATCATTATCATGGCAACATTCATTCTCTTCTCTCCAGTAGGTATGGGTATTTTAAATAATTTGTCATATTCTGTTTTTATTTTTGTAAATAACTACAATGAAAACCGGGAGGAACCTCGAAAAAATATGTACCTCCAGACCGTAGGCTATCACGATACAAAAATTCATCCATTTCTGTGATTGGCGACCAAATGAACCGACAGACAACAATTCTCCTGATTTGTTTTTAAACTTCTATAATCTATACATATATTAGGCGGCATATATATGTTATGCGTATGGCAATATATACATATATTAGGCGGCATATATATGTTATGCGGCTACGCCCGCTTGTAATATACGAACGTTTATTTTAGTGTATTTAAGAAAAAACTGGCCAAGCGCGAGTCGCAATCGCCCACCGAGGGTTTTGTATCAATTTCAGTATTGTCATTGGGAGATATCTTATATGACACCTTTTCAAGCAGTCACGTAGCGCTATTTCTCAATGACAGATAGAAATTTGTTTGATGATGCGACGAAAAAAGTTAACGCTTATTTTGTATGAAATCAACTATAATACATACTCGTATGTACGTTTGTAATGATTTTTTCTGTATAATATCAAAATATTTTTACTTTGCATATTTCCTTTATTTGTACTGTAAGACCTTACTTCTTCCTAAATTTTATAACTGTAGATCTACGGGAAGTACAGTATAGGTTTTGATTACGCGGCGAATTTCTTACGAAATGAAGCTAAAATGATACATAAATGCTCATATTCATATAATCAAAAATTGTGGGTCAAAACATATTATACAACAAAGGCTAGGCTAGGCATAGGCTCCACAAATTTCTATATGTCATTGAGAAATAGCAAGCGCTACGTGACTGCTTGAAAAGGTATCATCTTACATTGGAGAATTCTAAAACTCGGTCTATTTTATAATCATAAAATCTCGAGTTCTTTCTATCAAATTATAATTTACAAACAATATCAAAAAACAAAACATTAAAAGCTATAGATTTATCCGATTCAATAAAGTGATTGTATTATATAAAGTAACTCTTTTAAGAATTAGCAATTTTCTCGAACAGCATACCTTAAATGAATAATAATGGATAAAACAAATGGCAAAGAGCAAAAATGTTAAAAAATGTTTGGTATCAAAAGACACAGTTATGTTGATTGATGTTCTCTTGATGACCCTTTAATTAAAGGGTCTGTCTGTGATATGTATATGTATGTATACATGACATATTTATATGTATAGATGTATAGATATAGATAAACAATAATTTAAGTTCTTTTTCAGCTTTACGCTATCTTTTATATCCCGCATATAGCAAAATATGCCACTTCAGTGTATAGGCGACAGCTCAAGGCGCTCGGCCCATCTACATTCGGCAAAAGCCGCGCCAAGTGCCGCGCCGCCGTCGTCTTCGACGTTTTCAGGGCCAAAGATATAAAGTGGCCCCGTAAACTCCACCAACCGTCCAGAACTAGTCCGAGATATTTCATGCTCCTCTTCACGTCTATGTTGACGCCACCGACGATGATATGGGCATCAGATGGTGCGCCCTTTCGAGGAACATGAAAATATAAGGCCTCGGACTTGTTCAAGGACCTCTGAACCGGGCTGCCTTATGCGGCTGACGATCTCCGCTACTCCGGTAGATTCAGAAGGACCGCCGCCTCCCGATAGGTCCTCTGCTCCGCCATGACTAGCGTGTCATCGACGTTTCAGCGGACCTTAATCCTCCTCAGGGTGCCACCCCGCAGTACCCAGTCGTACCCGATTTTCCTGAGGATCGGGTCCAGTACCGTCCCTTGTGGAACATTGGATGTCACCTCGTACCTCTCCCAACCTTCACCAGGGGCGGGAAAGGTCACAGAACTCCTGGACAGGTAAGCCCCGATGAAGCGATACAGGCATGAAGGCACATGATGGTATTAAAAGTGGCCAGGGCAGGGAGTTAAAGGCGTTGGCGATGTCTAAAGACACCGCCATTACCCCGTTGCCCTGGACTACCGCATCCTGCGCAAAGGACTTTACCTCAAGTATGGCATCCACCGTGGAGCGCCCACTGCGGAAGCCATGCTATTGGTCCGAGGTCCGGACCCGTTCCCTCCAAATGGTGTTGCAGCCTCCTCGCTACAACACGCTCGAACAGCTTGGCGATTTCACTCAAAAGCACAATGGGCATGTAGTCGGAGGCAGAATCCCTTACACCGCTGTGGAATTATGGCTTGAGCCAGACAGGCAGTGAATAGCCCTCGCCCTCTGGACCCTAGAGTGTTCACGGCCAAAATTAACGCCTGGCCTGGGATACTATCCAAGCCAGGGGCGGTGCTCTTGAACCAAGTTCGGCGAATAGCTTGTTTGAGCTCCTCCTCCTCCACCGGTGGTGTGACACGGTCTACCTTCTCCTTTTGCGCTACAGCCCTGTAGCGCAAAAATACCATAGTTGGCAGTGAAAAAGTGATTATTCCCGCAGCGGGCCAACCGCTGCGGGAATAATCACGTCAATACTCCTAGGAAAACGTTCGGTTGGAGCAACTGCGTCAAGGTGGGAGCCCAGTCCGGAGTTTACTGCACACTATATGGTACGGCATTCCGAACGGGTCCTCGTCTATCTCCGCCATCATCCGGCCATTAGAGGCCATTAGACGCCCGCCTAGTGCATGTACTGGCTTCTGGCCTCAATGCAGATGTTACGCAATTGGGCGATCTCACCCAACCACCAGTACACTTGCCGCCGCTGAGGGCGATGCCTGGAACGGGGCATAGACGCATCGCAGATACGCGTCATAGCCCTCTGCGCGAACGTAGGAGCGTCTTCCACAGACGCCAAGCTTTGGGGCAGCCAAGCCTGCACTATCGCAGCCTCTCCCAGGAGTTCTCTGTCGAGGCATCTGAGTTGCCACGGCGGCTCCGAACTCTCGCGAGGTTGGACTGAGGCTGCCTGCACACTTCTTTATAGTTATGCGTATGTGAAAGAGAGATGGACAAACCACTACGAGGAGCTGCTGAGCATTCGTGCAGTCTTAATTACAATTCACCGCCTAACCTCGAACTTATTGCTCCACTAACCCTAGACGAAGCTAAAGCTGTGGGACCTGACGATATTCCAATCGAAGCGTAGAAATCGTTGGATTCTCTTAGTGTACTTATGGCAACTGACCTTTTTAAGCATATCTTAAACACTGGAAAGATGCCACACTATGGGGGGGGGGGAGGATGGGGGAGTGTTCAACATACAGAAGATGTGGTAGTTATAGGGCATTAAACTTATGAGTCATATTATGAAGCTCTTCGAGCGCATGACCGACTTCAGGTTGTTTCGACAGTGCGCTATCTCTGAGTCTCAATATGGATTTTAGCCAGGATTGAGCACTATAGACGCCATTTTTATCATTAAAATTTTGATACAGGCATATATGCTAAAAATGTGAACTCTGTGTGTGGCCTTTTTAAATTTGCTGAAGGCCTTTGACTGTGTACCCCGTCATTATATCTGAATGACATTGTGATATAAAGATATTTTATATTGATATAACTTTTTTATATTTCCATTTCTTCGCTCTGGTGTCGAGGCAAAGCGCGGCGCTGAGTTCTGCCACTTAACACACAATCCTTCAGAATTCGGTAGAAAGTGGGGAACGGAGTGTCTTAACACTAGGTTCCCTTTGCCTATCCTGCTGTGTGCGGGACACATTATTTATTAACACATTGAAATAAAACAAACATTAAATGTTAAGAGGAGCTTGCTAATATACAAATTCAAATTCAAAATTAATTTTTTTTAAAGACAAACAAAAATTATAATAATCATTGTTTTGGGTTAGAACCCAAATGCAATAGATTACATTTTTAAATGCTCTTTCATGTAACGACACCGATTAGTTATGATTTTATTATCATTATAGGTATAGGTTGATTTTTTTATAACAATTGAATATCCTTATGTATATATATATATATATATATATATATATATATATATATATATATATATATAATATAAATTACGAAGATGCAACCCTAAGGTTTTAATAATTTCCATTTTAGAAATCTTAAGAGCTCTGCAAACGTACATTATATATTAAAACACTACCATAATCCAGTGTATTAAATAACTAACTCAGTAGCTCAAGCGGACGAAGTCGCGACTCGGCCGCGCCGCTCTTAGAAATAATGATAACTTTAATCGATTTTTGATAATACATCTATAGACATTGTAGTCGTATTTAACTAGGTAACTGACAATATTAACTTATGATTTAACTTTAAATCGACTTCTTACTGGAATACCCAAAAATTAACAACAACGGTTCTATTTATAATACATCTAAAAGTTATATGAGTTATTCTGAATCAGATCATTATTAGGTGTAGTCTGGGTTATCTATTTAGATACGACACGTGTACTACTAAAAATATAAAAACTAGAACTGCCGCAAAGCAATAGGTAGGTATAATAGCTGGTATTCACGTCAAGTACAAGTATAGTTACATAAATATAAAAAGAACTAATTTTATTTTATTATTATTTTGTAATGATTATTTTTTCATCTTATTCCCTAACGTGATACCCCGCGGGATGGAGGAGCTCAAAATTGCAATGTTTTGTTTGCGGCTTGCGGCTTGTTGTGTCCAATCAAAGTGTTGCGCTTATTGGTATTAAATATGTGTATGTATGAACTGGGTCAAACTTCCGCTGCCCTGTATGGTAAAAAACAAAACAGTTTTTAAAATAATTTTTAGATTTTATCACAACTGCTTATATTCATAGAAAAATATTTCACATTTTATAGTTTACTATTATTAATATTACTATGAGAAGGTATGATTGAATCAAAGTGTCTTTTCATCGTAACATTTTAAATATTTGCTCAAAGTTTAACAAGAAAAGGCACATTTGGTTGTATGTGCCTTTTAATCGTAATATTTCTGAATTAAAAAAGAAACCAATTAGCTTCACGCTGTATCCCGTATACAAAATCAGGGTAAGCAGAGGGAACCTAGTGTTAAGACACTTCGTTCCCCACTTTCTGCCGAATTCTGGGGGCATTGCGTGTTGAGTGGCAGAACTCAACGCCGCGCTTTTGCCTCGACACCAGAGCGAAGAAATGGAAATATAAATTTAAGTAAATATTTCATCTCCTGGAGTGGGGATCGAACCTACAACCAGTCGGATTTACAGTCACACTTTATGCCACTGCGCCACGACTGGCCTCTATATTTCTGATATTACATTATTTTTTATTTAGTAGAAAAAAAAAACTAATTATGTATTATATATCTATATACATTAAAAATAAAACTCTATAACGCTATCGACTTACACGTACCATATAAATACAAATCATATTCACATTTCACAATCAAAACATATTTCGTTGGCGTTTTTTTTTCAACAAAAGCAAAAAACATTTTAAGCTCCTTTTTCTCGATATTTATAAAATGTTATTTGTGCCCTTTTCCTGACGGCAGTAATATAATATAACTTAAAAAAAAAGGGAATTTCCTTTTCAAATATTAAAAATGTTACTTGCAGCCAGTAATAAGACTTGTTAGCTTCATGGTGTATTCCGCACACAGCAGTGTAGGCAGAGGAAGTCCGTTCCCATAAGACACTTCCATTCCTCGCTGTCCGCCAATTTCGGGAGGTATTGCGTGTTGAGTGGCGGAACTCAACGCCGCGCTTTGCCTGTAGTAATAGGATCCATACTAATAATATACAGATAATGATAATTTATGCACAAAAACTTTTGTAAAAACTAAGATAAAATTCTATGGTTTCTTATTGCTTTTACGCATTATCAGATGAAAATAATGAAGAGTTCACAATGACACCATAACATATTCTGTATTCCGCAGGTGCAGTCTGATATATCAAGATCATTAACGTGCCTGTTCTTTAACGTCGACAAATGGACTATCTAACATTAAAAAGTAGATATGACGAGGATGTCAATACCAAAATAGGTATGTCCAATATCATCTCTACGCATCTCCATATTTTATAGAAACAGACAGAACGAGTCTCTGATATTATATACCACACATGTTAGTTTTTGAAATAACATTTAACTCATTAAAAGCTAAGAACAGCGTCCAAGTGTCAGCTGCAGTTCCAGCGGCCAGGGGCTGCAGCTGACCCTCGTTTGAGCTGGCTTAGTTACGTTTACAACATCCGCTGAGAGTTACAAGTTGCGAACTGAAAGGTACTCTTGAACCGCGTTAAATATAAACTTTAGACGTTATGCTGTGCTCGACACCCCGCGGCGGGGGGGAGGGGCGGCGGGGGGACGGGGGGGGGGTGCTCCACGGCAACCAGGGAGAGAANAATATAAACTTTAGACGTTATGCTGTGCTCGACACCCCGCGGCGGGGGGGAGGGGCGGCGGGGGGGGGGGGGGGGGGTGCTCCACGGCAACCAGGGAGAGAAAGATTTTGAAGATATTGATGTAACTCACAAATATGGGTAGATCTAGTGTTTATATTTAGGACTAGACCTTGCGCTACATAAATAACGTGACGGTTGTGGGTTCGATCCTCATTTGTAGGAATGATTTATTATTTCCAATTTTTTTTCATTTCTGCGCTCTGGCACTTACGCAAAATACCCGGCGATAAGTTCCGCCACCGCAACATAATAAACATAATGCAATGCCCCAAAAAATTCGGCGGAAAGTGGGGAACGGAGTGTCTTAACACTAGGTTCCCTCTGCCTACCCTGCCTACACTTTTTTCATGCGGGATACAGCGTGAAGCTGATTTTTTAACAACAAAAATGAATGCTCGGCAAAGAAAGTCAGACTGATAATGAAAAATAATTTTAAATAATCAACATTCATAATAGTGTAGTTTTAGAGACAGAGACAGTAGTTGCGCGTACTCTGAGCCACAAACCCAAAAATATCTATATATTCTACCTAAAGTACTGGAACACAAGCCTTGGAATTTTTACGTGAGTCGAAGTTGGGCGACAGCGAGCGGTGATCTATTATTCAAATATTAGTTTTCCACCCGCGGTTTATTTTGCACGCGGTCTTTCATCGGAGCGGAGCAGCGGCCAGTGTGATAACCGCGGTTACTTGCTATTTTTAACAAAAAGTATACATTTTTACCTAAATTCGGTAAAAATTAGGTGTTCTAATTACAAAAATTAACCCACAACCATCGTGTGTACAGCCAGAATCTGTCCCACAGCACCATGATGGCCCCCGTTTATGAAAAATAAAAACGGGACTCACATACAAACGTTAACTGACGTAACGAGCATGGAGAATGTAGTTTTTTAAATGAACATCTTAATCTCAGACGAAAGTGAAAGTTCTCATGCTAAAAAATGAATATATGAATATTCACCTATATACCTATTATTATGTTTTATCTGCAATCATCTCTTGCACTATTACCTGGTAATGAGACACTCAGTAAACGATCTAAAGACAAACCAAGCCGGGATAGAATCATATCTATCTATATCTTTATTGATAAAATCTAGCTAAGCTAGTTTTAAATATATTCGATTCACCATATGGTAATCGAACCTATAACAAACATCTAGAGTTTGTCGATAATAGGGCGGTGCGTACGGAAGGAGTATCTTGACACTAGGTTCCCTCTGCCTACCACGCCAATGCGGAATACACCGTGAAACTAGCACGTAATGCGGAAGATGTCTTAAGATAAAAACCTGATAATATCCATGTGAATATACAATGAACTTTCCATTTTACTATTTAAGTTCATCCGCTTTCGCGTTCGAGTTAACAATGCAAACGCAATTCGTTGCAAACTTTCACGGGGAACCTGTTCCCGTATCAATGAAGCCTTTTCGGTATTAGTCACGAATTACACTATGAAGAGGTTATTCGATGGACATAGGTTCAATTCAATTTATAGAATACTGATTTTAGATACAAAAAATTATGTTTTTTGAGAGCTGGCGAGTTGAGTGGCAGAGCTAAACATGTCTGAACTTAGCAGAGCATTGTCCAGCAGACCAAAAATAAAATAGAGTTCCCTTCGCATGCAGCTGACTTCTACAGTTCCTGATGGGTTTTGCAAATAGTTCTGGCGATTTTACCCCTAAAGTAAAGTTGTTTAAAAAAATCATCTGCTAACTTCCCTTGACAGATCATTTTTTTGCAAAAAAATGGTCGCGGCGAGTAAGAGGAACACACACACAGGTGTGTGCACACAGGTGTGTGCGCACGGGGAGCAAGAGGGATGAGGGAAATAGTTCCTGATCATTTTTAACAATAGTTCTGTTGATTTCACGAAGAAAAATTTTTTAAACATAAAAAAGAACGTTCGTTTCGTAAATAGTTCGAAAGGTAAAGTAATTTTTAAAATAAATAAAATAATGCCCAGATGAGGGAACTCTTAATTTTATAATAGAATATAAATAGTTCTATGATATTTAGCTGGAAAAAACACCAGAACTCTGATAGAACTCCCAGCAGAGCATACTTGAATATTTGAGATATTGAAAAATGTCTATTTAAACTCTTCATATGAAAAAGTACTAGTTTTTTTATTGTAAATTATGGTTAGACTCGGGAACTCTTCAATGTCTATCAGAATATCAATAGTGCTATAATAATAAACCTATTTCAAAACTTTAGAACTCTAGTAAAAATGCGAGCAGAGCATAGTTAAAAATTCGATTTGTTAAAAATATACATTTATTTTCTTGAGAAGAAAAAAAATATATATGAAAACACTTATGTACTGTATAAATGAGAAACTTAGTTGAGTGACTAGTCACTCCACTCTCAAGTTTCAGGATTTATATGTATCAATGTTCCAAAAAATAAAGTTAAGTTAAATAAAGTATAACAAGCGTTTTTGTTACTTATTAACATTTTTGTTACTTTCTCGTATTAGGTATACAAGGCAAGCGGAGCATCTACCTATAAGTTACTCTGTTCGTTACGTGCCGTATTGGTCTTCGGCTTCAAATCTCACAGCTCCAATTTAGCTTGTATCAATTTACCATCCTAAAGTTCAGTAGTGTGGTAGAGTCACGTCGCCAGCAATGGCAACACGCATGGGCAGACTCGACCAGATTATTACCACTCCCGGCATTTAAAACCCACCTTACAGGCAGGCAACACACCTGCAGCTCCTCTGGTGTTGCACGGGGTTGTGGGCGGCGGTAATCACTTACCATCAGGTGACCCAAACGCTCGTTTGCCTTGTCTTTTCCATAAAAAAAAATAAATACATTAAAATATTTATGACATTTTTGTAATAAATAGTCAGAAACAAAACTAAATTATAAATAATTTAAAGAAATTAAGTTTTTTAGTAATTCTTCAGGGGTTCAGAGTTCCAACATAAAAAAAGCTAAAGCGTTTGGTCGATCCTCTCTTATATTTAGGTTTATGTAGCTTCACTTGATGAGGATCGCACCCACAACTCTCTAATTTACAGGTATATATTTACAGGATATGATTTGTGTCGACGCATAGTGCTCTTATTGTACTAAAAAAATCATTAAAGCACTACTATCGTATTTCTTATAGTTTAGATGATCTATTATGGTTTTACATTAGATACTCCACATTTTTAAAAAATCTGCTTCACGCTGTATCCCGCACACAGCAGGGTAGGCAGAGGGAACCTAGTGTTAAGACACTCCGTTCCCCACTTTCAGCCAAATTCTGGAAGCCAGCAGCCAAGTTACGTCATGAGAGGCGCAACTCAACACCGCGCTTTGCTTCGACACCAGAGCGAAGAAATGAAAATATAAATGTAAATAAACATTTCCTTTCCTCGAGTGGGGATCGAACCCACAACCAGTCGAATTTACAGTCACACTTTGTGCCCCTGCGCCACGACTCACCTCTTACTCTACTTTTTAAGTTTTTGTATGTCAATGAGAAATGTCTATCATGTAGAATAACATTCGATAGTCCGGATTTCTTTCTCTACCTCCACTCCTGGCACCTGATGCTGTAGGCAAGGGTTGTAAAGCCCACACAAACAAAGTTGCGGGCGGCGACTTGTTTAAGAGTTTATATATATATATATATAGGTACTTAAAATACTTATAGTAAAATAATACCGTCTCTATGTATACAGATATATTGCGCCAACAATGCGTCGCCGTGACAACAGAGCGGGGAATGGCCGGGGCTGCTCTATCTCTATAAGTCTATACGCTATAATATAGTCACCTAATATAGAATTTTGTATCGCGTAATTAGTCTTATATAAAGTGTTTGCTTGGACTTGTACAAATACTCACATACGAGTATCCAAACGACCGCGGCGCAGAAGGACGGCGCCTGACACGATTGTTTTGGGCTCGATCTCCGTTTGAGACCACTATTTTAACTCTTAATCTAACAGAGCCCAAAAAATTGTCTTTCATGGCTTAAGTAAATGTTCTTGGGTCATATTGAATAATAGTGTACATAACATCATATATAAATTACTGAAACTGAAAATAGTGATGTTTTTATGTGTGGGCAGCTACTGATTACTGTTCGTGGACGAACTAAGTGGGAAATAATATCCTTTTCTATAAAATTAAATATACAAGTAGTTTACTCTGACTCTATTTTTGAATTTATTTGTTAGTAAGTGAGGTGGAGTGTCAGATTGCTAATAAAGGTTCCAATAAACAATAAAAACTTTATTTAATTTTTTTTTTATTTTTAAAAATATTTAATCAGACGAGTGAAATTGATTAAAACTTTATTTGATTAAAATAAATATTAAAAGACATGATCTAAAACAATTAAACCAATATCTTATAACTAAACAACACGTTTTCACATTAAATATTATAACAAAGTTACTCAGGATATGATAAATTAGAGCATAACGAATCAAACGTCTGCTTAGAAGAATCTTTTTTTGAGGAAACTTTGCAAATTTATGGCTCCACTATGTGAAGATCGCGCAAATTTTCTCAAAAGTGACATTAATTTGATTCTGACACTTGACGTTTAAAAGAGTGGATCGGCCAATAAAATATTTCTGTATTTATCTAAGATTATATTTGTCTAAAATATACAATCTAAAAAGTTGCCATTTCAAAAATATTGGAAACTTTTGCGAGATTGAGAGGGTGGCAAAATAATTCTCTGTAACCGATTAAGGCAACTGCCCTTTCAGTGGCAGTAACAAATACAAGGTTTTCAAATATGTTAAACGATTTTGGGTCACGGCGTGCTGAATGACGAAACTAAACGCCGCACTTTGGTTAGAGACTGTAAAGATAGATGTTATAATTTACGACGTAAAACGATTCGAACGCCCTCAAACCATTCGATTAAGACCACTTACACGTAGAGGGAGATCAGCCGTAAATTGATCTTGCGGATATGCACTTGTCAAACGCAGGTGTTAACTAAATTCTAGGAACTAATTGTATAGAGTACGGCGGGGAGTGGGACAGGTCTCTATGTACGAGTAGGTACGGTCTGGAGTCATCGCGCTATAACAATGGTTGGAGGAAATGGAGGAAACACTTGTTGAGACGCCCTGATATTTGATTAAAACGATAACTCTATACATGGATTCAGCTCTATACGAGAGACTATTGTCATAATAAAGTGCGTGTCGCTAGATACAACAGCTTGACTTGTCAACACTGACACTGTACTGGCTTTCAGTCTCTTAATATTTTTAAAATCAGATTATAACAACATTTCTTAACGTTAATTAGAATCTTTAGTATTTCGCTTTGTCTCTTTGTGTTTGTTTCGTTATTATTTTAATATATCATTGTATATATAATAATATATTTGACAACATACATTTATGTGTGAAATAATATACACGTGCTAAAGGAACGCAACGCATGTAAAAAAGGTGGTCAAGTATGAGACGAGCTCGTTCATGTAGGGTTCCGAAGTAAACATAAATTATCTGTAGATGAAAAATAACTTTGTTTTTCATAGTGTTTGTATACATGACAAACTTATATTTACGGTTTTTATAAATATAAAAATTTGTGGGAATGGATGTTTTTTCTACTTTCACGCAAAAAATACTGAAGGGATTTCGATGAATATATTAATATAGCGTATACAGCAGAATAACACGTGGGCTACAATTTATGTATGTACTTCTACAGTTATGTATATACGTACAAGCAGGAATTACTGCCTCAGGGAGTGGAGTAACAGCACAGCCCACACAGACCACAGTAGCTGTTTTAACACGTCATATCGATACCAATACGTAACACGCTAGAAGCGTGTCGCCGTCGCCGTGCAGGAGACACGCCGCAAGTTTGAACGTCCCGCACCCGACGGGATGAAATGCAAATATAAATTAAGTACTCCCTAAGTTAGCGCTTGATTCGAACTAACGATCCGTCGGCGCTCGGCAATTATCAAACTGGAGATACTGTTGAAGAATATACTCGTAAGTAGAGACATGTCTCGAGGCCGCAGTGGCGCAGTGGTGTAGTGGCGCAGTGGCGTAGTGGCGCGGCTTCCGATCTTGTTGTATAAACCTAAGTTGATCAATAATTCAGAAGATAGATAGATGTGTAAATGACCTGTTTAAAACTTAAACGTAGTTTCATGTAGTAGTGTGTAGTAATAGAAGTATGTACCGTATACAATACAGAATTAGATGATATGTGGCGACAAGTAATCTGCAAGTGAAGGAAAATATTTAAAGTGCATACACGATGATGGTGTGTTCGAGCTCCGCTGGTGGAAAAGTTTATATTTTCTATTCCTCAGCTTAAGCTCTGTATACATAAAGTGACTCTGTAAAGAAAACAGTGTTTTGTAACTAGGAACTAGGTATTAAAATATAAATCTACTATTAAATTATTATTTTATTAGATTTCAAAAGAAGGTTCAAATGTATCATTATGATTGAAATAAATTTAACAAGTAGTAAATAGTCACTCCTTCACTCTTGAATACTTAAAATAAAGTCATTGAAAAGAAAACGGAGAAAATTGGCACTACAATAAAGAAGAAAATATCTAGAAAATGTTAATATATGAAAAATTCAAAGCGACGAGCGTCAAACTCCTGTAAGTGTAGTTCGCGAAGTAATAATGAGTGAAGAGTTTCTTAGTTTTGCAAAATTCCGTTTTTGCTGGGAAACTCGAATTTTGGTATCCTTAGTACTTACTTTGGAATTTCACTTAGGCGTCTGCCGCCCGTGTACCTTGTACCGTGTACCGCGTACTGTGTACCGTGGGGTACAATGAAACGATTCCACTTTACTTTACAATGCCTGCCTATCCTTCATCAAATACTCGGAGATGGATTAGTAAGGATAATTGGGTGGAATTATTTTCTTTTGTTTTGTGCTATCATCTTAAATATTTGAAGGAAGTTAGCATCTGGACTACACCTTGAACTGCTGAACTGCGACTAGATTACCACTAGAGAACTTATTTTACATATATCTTCTATATAGATATATGTAACATAGGCTCTATTTATTAAATATATATATATATATATATATATATATATATATATATATATGTGTGTGTGTGTGTGTGTGTGTGTGTGTGTGTATATATATATACCATGCACTTGCTGGCGGTGACGCCATTACGCGATAACAGTGTGGGACTTTTATTTTGAGTTTTTTATGTCTTAGGTTACTTTGGCAATCATCGTAATAAAATTAATCAAGTTAATATACAATATATTAATTATCTCAATGACATAAAATAGATACTTAACATATTTCAATAATCCGCAGTCATTTCTCTTATATTTTCCAGGCTGCAAGGTCGTATTTTAAATAGTTTCGTACTTGATAATTTTTTTAATATTCATAGATTTACTATAAAGAACGTTATTTATAGTATTACTGTTTTTTTATCTTTTCATATATTAGTGTTAAGATTTTTACAATATACTGCGCAGTCATATCGTCTGTAATAATTATCGAACATTACTTTAAAATTTCTCTCATATAACAATTTTATTACCCATAGATGGTTCCGTACAAAGATTTAAGGGAATGAGTTTTTCCTGAATTTCAAGCTTAGCTTAGTCGGAGCCTTTTTATCTGATATCTTATTATTTTTTCCTGAACAGCCTGTACCTTCCTGCCAAATTTCACAATTCTAGATCAAGCTGAAGAACTCTGTGAATTTTGATTCTCATTACACGTTTTTTGCGATATAAATGGCCATCTTTTTTAAGTAAATGTAAAAATATGTCTCAGCAATAGATTTCCTCTGCACTCTGCTGTATATGCTAAAAAAATCTTACTAGTTCACCGACACCCGTTCACAAGTATTTTTTTAAGCTTCACCGTAATATAGCAGAATAAGCAGAGGGAACCTGGGGATCTAATGTTAACACATTCCGTTCCTATTTAGACACGTCTGTTTTCCTTTTTCAGAGTTTTAGAGGCATTGCGTTTGAGTGGTGAAACTCAACGCCTCACTTTGCTCTTTATTAGAGTGAAAAAAAAGAAAATATTACATATTTCGTTAACGACTGGGAATCGAACCCACTGGCATCAAAAGATTAAATAAAGTAGATATTAATGCTTCACATTAAATAAAATCTCGCCGGGTCAGATATAAAATATATAAAAAAAATACAATTAATTTACATCTAGTATAAGTAAATTAATCTTATGATATTGAAAATAAAGGTGACAGTCATTAAATTTATTACTTTCAGTCAAATCCGAGTGGGAGTCGAACATACACATATACCTTTACAGTCACGCGCTACGCCGCTGCGCCACAACGGCTGCATACACACAACAACAAGTAGGGTACATTTTTAGAAGTAGAAAGCTTCTTTACATTCAACTCGGCTATTAGAAAATGAACGAAGAGTAAACGTAACCGTCTCTACCTCATACTTTGTCGGCTGAGCACCGCGGCCCGCGGCCCACGCTCGTGGTCTTTGTCGTGGTCGTGGTCGCGGTAGTGGACGTGGTCGTGGTCGTGGTCGCGGTCGTGGTCGCGGTCGTGGTCGTGGTCGCGGTCGTCGTCCTCACGGCTCACGGCTCCCATCGTTAGAACACATTAATCCGTTTACGGAACATTTTAATATGACTTTACTTCCTAGCTGTAGGTATACTTTCTATTTAGATTTCGTGTAGGTATGCCTTTGGTAGACGTTTGTGTACATACAAACAAATTTGTAACCAGATTAAAGTAACATACCTACTATGTATTAGCTAAAACACCTTCACGTTGTATCCCGCATATACTCGTAGCGGGGTAGTCAGAGGGAGGTTAGTGTTAAAACACTCCGTTCCGCATGCATCGCTGTATTTTAAAGACATTATGTTTTGAATCGTGAAACTCACCATCTCACCGGAGCGAGGAATTGAAAATGAATAAAATATTCGACCGAACCCACAACCGCCGCGTCTTCAACCAGACGCTGTCTCACCGCGCCGTGATGGCCTCTAATTATGTACATATCGTGGTGTATGTGTCGTGGCACATCGAGCCAGCGTCTGTTTGTAAGCGGACATAAGTGTTGAAATATCGGCGGAACTCAACTCCGCACTTCGTGTACAAGAACGGAGAGATGCTTATAATTTCAAATTATAAGCATCTCTCCGTAATAAATATTCTATCCACGGCCACTTCCACTGCTTAGTCACGTTGCTTCTATAATACATACATAAATACAATCCATTTATTATTTAGAAATTTTTGAAATTAAATCTTAATAGATTTACTTAAGTTTATATTTCCTTTGCTTCGCTGTGTTGTCTAGGAAAGCGCGGCGTTGAGTTCTGCCACTCAACACGCAATGCCTCCAGAACTCGGCAGAAAGTGAGGAACTGAGTGTCTTAACACTAGGTTCCCTCTGCCTACTCTGCTTTGTGCGGGATACAACGTGAAGCTGATTTAATTTAATTTAATTTTAAATATTAATAGAAAATATGAGGCCGTCGCGGCGCAGTGATACAAGTGTGCCACTAGTAAACACGACGGTTGCGATTTCAATCCCTCCTCGAGGGAATGAAATATTTAATATTTTCATTTACTTTCTTGGGTAAAGAACGAGGCAAAGCTTGGCATTGAGTTCCGCCTATCAACACGCAATACCTACCTAAAGAACTTGGTGAAAAGTGGGAAACTAGTCCAAACACAGCGACATGCTGACCATGCACTACACGGGCATGCTCGAAAACGGTCACAAATTCGATTCTAGGTTCGTGCACTTTGCAGTTTGCAAGCGAAGTTGCCGTCTGAATCATCAGATAACTGTATCGGAGCGGAGAGTGACTCGCTCCTCGTTTTGTTTATCTTCAAGAACTTGATGAAAAGTGGGAAAAGTAACTGTGTTAATAGGAAACGGAGTGTCTTAACACTGAATTCTAGGTTCCTTGTAATGCGCGGTATACAGCCTGAAGCTAAAAAAAATATAAAATTTGATAATAGTTTGTCGGGTCGGAGATTTTTTTATTGTTCTTTTTTTTGTAGATCTGAATTGATTGTGAATTGTTCCACTGTTCGTATGACTAACAACTAACAGGCAAATATTTACGATGCCATTTCAATAGTGGGCTCGTTGCAAAAATCATATTTTTGTTCTTTTATTCAATTAATTGAAAGATCGGCGGCAAGCAGCAGACGGCAGGTAGCTGTTCCGCGTAGTCTAATCTTTGAGACATAGTGTGTCGTCAGTTACGGAACTTAACGCCGTTCCTTGTTTTATTGCTAGAGCAAGGAAATGAAAATAATTCATACCCCCGAACGGTCATCGAACCTACAAACGTCATGTTTACTGCTAGACTGCTGAGCCTAATAAACTATAACTATGTTAATTATAAAAAGCACGTTACATCTGTTCTGGGTTCAATCTCCGTAATTATGCATTATAATAACTGAAAGTTCAGAGTAAATATTGATTATCTGTAATATATAAGCATGTAAGTTTAATCGATTTTCAGAGAATCTATGCACATTTGATTCCCACTCGAGATAGAGATTTAATTTAAGTAGTTTTTATTTTCCATGCACTACTGGTCGGAGCACGGCGTTGAGGTTCGCTACCCAACTCGTCGTTGTGCACCTGAGGCCCTGGTCAGTGGTCAGTCAGCCCTGTTATACGAGCAAACGCGTGAAACTGCAAAAAATATTCTTATAATGAAATGTCGTCAACGCAGAACAGTTCACAAATGCACGTAACAATACTGGTTCAATTTTAAATGTTATTTATTGTTTAATTAAATAAAGCACGGCGTTGTTCGGGTTATCTTAAATACAATGTAGATCCTATAAAATGACATGGAAATTGTAAGAAGAGAACGCATTGATTTTTTATTAATTTCTCCTTATCTAATCAGATTGATATGGAGAGTAAGAAATATACTTTCAATCCATTCTCTCTTTTAAATCATACCAATGTAATTGTAGTAACACTTAAAAAAAATTAAATAATAATTGTTATTGCTAATTGGAAAATACACAGCTGATAACGCTATCCAAATATCGAAAATAACTTTAACCAAGTACTATCTGACCGTATATATCAATTATTATTATCAACCGTAGAGTTGCTTATGAAAAAAAACGTTTAAAGTCATGTCAAAGACATACATACAAAGTAGCATCTCCTAAATTATTATTATACTAACAAGTTATAACTTATAAGAGAAAAATTAAAGAAATCTTCAAATATTAGCCGTTTTAATAATACAATTATAGATTCTAATTTTAGACAACGAGTCATGTTTTAGGTGGTATGACATTACGATAATTTCCCTTTAAACATAGAAGCTTAGTGGAACTGATAACTAAATCGAACCAGCGACATCCGGCACACAGTCGACAGCCGCCGATATGTAGAGTCCTTGACAAGTTAAACAAAGTATATTTTTTAAGTTATGGAGTAAAAGTGGGACGTGGAGTACAATCACGTCATCGCACGCGTGGCGGGATTGAAGAGGCGCCGCGTCACCACGCACCGGGGACCCGATAGACATATATCCACCTCGCTCTGGCACATACGATAAGCTTTTATAGAGCGGGACAAAAACTCCTCAGCCAATGCAGCGGCGACCAGTAAACTTTCCGCCAAGTTAGTCGGCCGCTCAGTTGATTCCCAGAGGTCGTTCAGAGTAGACGTTTACTATTTGGCTCCACAACTTTTCGTAAGTTCAAAATGTCGTTTCGCTGTATACTCGCGTTGCTGGCTCTCGCCGGAGCCACGCTGGCCGGGCCCGAGGTCACCGAACTGAAGGTAGAGGTGGTCAGCGTGCCAGAGGGCTGCACGGCCAAGTCCAAGCACGGCGACATGCTGACCATGCACTACACGGGCAAGCTCGAAAACGGTCACAAATTCGATTCCAGGTTAGTGTACTTTGAAGTTTGCAAGCGATGTTGCCGTCTGAATCATCAGATAACTGTATCGGAGCGGAGAGTCACTGGCTCCTCGTTTTGTTTAGTCATTAGCGCGAAGCAGTTAACCCATATATTGTTTTAGAGTCCCAGTTCCGCTGCGCTACCCACGCTGTGTTTCTCATAAAAACACGACGAAATATATCAATTATAGGAGTTTAAGGACGCCGCTCCTAAACTGTGTATGAAATACGCAACTGACTTTAATATTATCAATTTAAAACGGTTAAGGGTCATTTTTTATCAGTAATATGATAAAAATTAACATTTTCGATAACAGTGTGTGCAACGTCGGCACAATATATCCAGACTAAAATATAGACAGAGACAAGCACAAAAATGATTATCACGTTTTTAGATACATTAGATTAGTTTCCCATCCGCCGGTCCCCAGCATTGTTGGGATCGCTTCTCATGGTCTCTACTATGAAATAACAACGTATTGTTAGAATTTAAATGCAACATGTTAATCTGTACTCGCTATCTTATTTTTAGTTTCACAACGTATTTAAGAGTTATTCACTTACTTGAGACTATGGATGTACTAAAGGTTCTTGTACAGTATCCGAGGGATAGAGGTTCAAAATCGTTTTTTTTTTTTTTCACGNTTTTTTTTTTTTGCACGGAAGTTATAAATATAAGCATAGTCTCGAAAATATACGCAGTGGGTGAGGAACAGAGTCTTAACAATATGTTCCCTCGGCCTTTCCTGCTGTATGCGGGATACGTCGTGAAGCTAAAACTAAAAACATTATCTGTTATAATACAATGTGATGAGTATAGAAAAATTTCGTTTTCAATTCCCATATTCGAATTTAGCTGATTACAATTTTTTAAATTGAAAAGTAAAAAAATAGAGTTTAAAGGTAGAACTTAGTAACTACTGCCTACTATAAAATAGGAAATGAGTTACGCTAAACATCTTAATTTTAGTTGCCGAATGTCTAAATTCATTGTCTTTTTTGTCTGTAGTAAGATGGCACTCTGTATGCACTATGCTCCAAGTTCTTATCGCCAATAAATAATAATTAAAAACAACTATTCACAAACAATTTGGTGTGATGTGTCACTCTCGTTGTGAGCGAAATGACCAGGAAAAGAAACTTAATGTAATTCGAATTCAAAACTAATATCACAATAAAGTATTTTCTAAAAATGCGTCTCTCGGGATTATTATTCATTTAATTGACATCAATTAACATAATTTATTTTTATTTATACATTTTTTATAATTAAATATTTTTATATTAATTTTTTAAATTGTGGTGTTCCGATTTAAGCGAATGTCGCTGTGACACGTCACGGCGCAGTAGGCAGTAGTGGTAGTGGTAGTGGTGTGGGTGTGACGTGATAGGTCTCGATTCAAATAAACTTACTATATTATTAAATTGTAGGTAACAATGTAATGCATTGTATGTAATACATATTATAGTATATAAAAATACATAACGTAAGAGGCACCTAACGGTAAACGCGTCGGCTGTGAATTTCATTCCCATTTGTAAGACATAATTATTTTTTATTTATTCGCTTTAGTAAAAAGATAAAGCGCTGCGTTGAGTTCCACCACTTAATAAAAAATTGGGTGTTGCGTGGGCAAATGTCTTACATTCGAATCTCTCCGCCTACCCTGTTATACGCGGGACACAGTGAGAACAAAAAATAAACATATACATATAAAAGGCCATAGTGTTGCGGGTAGAATCCTAACTTGAGACACAAAATAATATCGGTGTGTTTCGACAAAATGCCGTTATAGTTCCTATTAAGCAGTAGATACAAATATTATTCTATGATTATTAAGAGATCGTCTCTAAAGTAGTTTCTGAACACTTTTCTTTTTTCTTTCTTTTCTTTGTTTACTTCGTAAAATGCGGCAGATGCAAAAGAATAAAAAAAACACTAGATTGAAGCTCATAATAAGTTTATACATATGTACTTCTTTTCTTAATTGAAAACAGTAAAGATCATACAAATATAATTATGTATAATTAACCAATAATGAGAACTAATTAGTAGTTTCAAAAAGGTATTCGATTATATGTACGTCCATACGAGTATATCGCTCTCGGGAGCACAAACCTCAGAAACTAGTTAACGATTGATCTCAACATATTATTATATTTTAATGTGATCGCGGGACGTGTCAAGTGTGCTCTACGCTTGAAATGCATATTATACTTTTGTTTTTCGTATATTATATACATATAATATTCGTATATAAAATATTTTGTTACAAAATAGATCTAGGTATTTCTTCAGAAGAAGTGATCTTATATAACGAGGTATCTTAATGTGCCTGTAAGAAAACTTGTAAAAGTAGCAGTTTATTTCGTATCCCACTTTCGAGAAACTGCCTGTTAAGTGGCGGAACTTAACGCTGCGTTTTGTCTACCGAAGCGAAGAAAAAAAAAGCGCCCGAGTGGTGATCGAACCCACAACCATCGTGTTTGCGCTGCTCCAATGGGCCTCAAAGGTGGAAATAGCACTGTGATTTTAATAAATTAATTATTATATTAGAAGTATATTGACAATAGGCTTTCTGTGCCTTGTGTTTACCCTGCCTAGGAAGGAATGTGGAGAGATATAAAAACGTCATTTTTCCTCCATTTTATATTTGTATTAGGTTGAGTAGAATACGACAGACAAAAACAAGGCAGGTTGCAGCAGACAAAGGATGTCAAGATAATCAGAGATAAAGTGGAGCATCGAGGCAACAGCTTATAAAGCCTTTACCTTAAGCTATTTACGTATTAGGCTTTTAAGTATTTTAACTCTCGTTTCAGTTTCACGCTGTATCCCGCACACGGCAGTGTAGACAGCGGGAACCTAGTAACCTAGTGTCAGACGTGCTAAGGCTCAGTTCTCCGCTTATGTATTATATATTTGTAATCGGCACTGTTCTATATATTCATGGAATAAGCCAAGACACTATACTATATATTATATATATTACACTATACTATACTAAGTTTTTATTATCTCTATATATAATAAGAAAGTAAAAATATTTTGTCTGTACATTTGGTAATTTTGACTGAAATGGATCGAGGGACACTTAAAAAGAATAACAGAAAGCAAAAATTTTTTTTTTCAATTTCTCTCGTCTGTCTGTCTGTCGATATGTATGGTCACATTTTTTTCTGAAAGTACTGAACCGATTTACTTAAAAGTTTCACCAATAGCTTTGTTTTCACTCAACTTAACAATTAAAGTTTATTTCATCAAAATTAATTCATTAAAAAAAAGTTATCGTCATTTGAATGAACTCGAGGCATTAGTTTGCCTGCGAATGTTATATAGCAATCGCGCTGGTAAGATTCCTGGCTAAAGAATGACATTCCAAACGTCTTGATTATATGACTGTTGATAAAAATATATATTTTTGAAGCACTATTATACAATATTTTGTAAAATAAAGTAAAAAAAAAATTTTTAGTGGAGATTACCTTCATAAATCATAACAGTTACGTTTAAGTCGTAATTAATTCAAAACAGAGATAAAGAACGATTTGATCTTCAAGGAAATATCAAGTAAATATATAGATTTTTTGCTTCGTTCGTTCGTTTGAAATAAATCTATATAAAATGTCTAAAAACATCGTATCTACGTGTACACTGTAATAACTACATATTTACCAATTGTACATTTAGCTAATAATATATGTAACTAATTTAAAAACTGTACAGGAGTTAATATGCAAACATTACAGTTATTTTACAAAGAATGTTATGAATCATAACCCAAATCAATAATTTAACATTTAAGGCTGCTTGTTCTGAAGCAGTAAATTAAATTATTCATTGACATCAGCACATTTAACGGAGTTTTAAAATGATGATGAGACTTACATAACATAGGTAAAAAGAACGTAATGTTACAAAAAAATATACGTATAATAAAATAATTAGCTTTATGTATATTTTATAAATATCAAATATCAACATTGGTCGTATTTTTTAATTTAAACAATCAAAAATTCTTATAGAAATTACGATAATATAGTAAAAAAATCATATTAGAAGTCATTATAGTTGTCAATCAATTCTGTTTATTAAATCAATAATCATGTAGTTTAAGCGGACGAAACCGCTAGCGGGCCGCTAGTTTATTATATTTTTATTAATAATATGGTATTAATATACGTAGCTATAACAGATTTCAATATATTTAAGTTAAAATTAAAATTTGATTCAGCAAAACGATAGAAAACACAAATAAAAATGTATTAATAAAAACGCATATTCTTATCTTACGGTTAAGATAGCTACTCGTTAGTGTAGCCTTTCTTGTAATTGACAGTTTTATTGAATAGACGTAAGAACTAATCGTTTAGTCACTTGTCTCTTGGCTTGGTCGGCACCAGCAGCGCTAGGGTAATCCCCAATTACGGCATACAGCAAGTAAATAAATACCAAGAGTCCATCCATCACTCTCCGCTCAATTTTCGAGACGTTACGTGTTGACCGGCGGACCTCAACGCTGCACTTTGTCTCGTTACCAGAGCGAGGACATTGAGTCCGCGAGCGGGTATCGAGCCGACGAGCGTCGTTCACACACCTAGTGCCACTGCACCACGATTATCTCTGATTAGACCAGTATTGAACTTAAAGACTTAGACTAAACTTAAATACTAGATACAATAAAATACAATGAAAATAGTTGTAAATCCAAGTCTCCCTTGCCTTCTTAGTTTTCATGGCGCAGTGGAACATTATAAGGCATATACGTGAGGTTATGGGTTCGAAGGAGAAAGTTAACAGTAATAAGCGACAAAATGAGAACATAATCTAAAAACAAGACTAGATTAACTTTCTTTCTTAACCTTTCATAGAAACCTCAACGAAGTGCTGATAAGTGCTAACAAAGTATACGTACAAATACAACGTGTAACGGATTCGAGCCAATTATTCAGAGAGCCGCTCGTTCTGAATGTACAGCACTCGCGGCGAACTTGAAATAACTAAAAGTTGTATACCTCTGAGCGCAAGTTAAGTGGGTTACATCGAAACTATAAGCGGTAGTTCCTGAGATTAGCGCGGTTAACCTAGCAAACTGTTCATTTTTATAATATTCATACAGACTATAGAAGAATCGTTTTACATGTTTTAAAGCGCGTTGCTGTTATCATTAACATAAATATCTTAGTTGGCTCAGAAAATGTAATTTTATTTCCTTGTATTTTAGCTTTTTTTAGCGTTGCGTGTAATGCGGTTTTGACAACTAGAACAGTGTGAGCTAGAGTTGAACTGTAAATCACTCTGAGACTCTAAGTCATTCACTTATTAGTGGCATATTTTTCGATTCTCTACTTTCTATTTCTTTAAAGACATTGCTACCTAGATGGAAAGAATTGTTAGATGACTCTTTTATTATAAAAATTTAAAAATATATTATACTAAATGTCCCCAGAAAGAAAATTATCAGTTAACTGAATAGAAATAGAATTAGCTACTCACTCCCAGTACGTAGACACGCAACCACTATACCAGACGGTCATCGATCTTCAACTGGGTTAAACTGGCCAATTTCAATTTTGCTATAGAAAGTCCGACCACTTAGAAAATAACTGGTAATAAATGAAGACGTTATAAGTTTGGACGAATTAACATGAATATATGTATTTTATGCTACAAGATTAATTATCTCTATATACATGTATGTGTGCATGTATGTATAGTATTAGAAATCTCACTCAAGCTGAATGTAATTAAGTATGAGATGGTATATGGATACGTGTTACAGGTCCTAACATCTAAACTGTTAACGTGATGAAGCAGCAAGGCCTATAGCCTTCCTCGAAAATTGGACCAAACACATATCATTTTTCAATTCGAACCTGTACTTCATGAGATTTGCGCATTGAACCAAATATACTCTTCAATTTTATAATATTAAGTAGATATCTATAGAATAAATGTAACACGCCCAATATACTTAAATCCTTCTACCCGTAAATAGTTAGCATATCAGTGTAAATAGCAATTAAAATGACATTAGTTAGGAATCGGCGTAATGAGCACCCTGCAGGGCTGCTGGGCTGAAGGGCTGCAGGGCTGCAGGGCTGCATGTCTACAGGGCTGCAGGGTGACCCACAGCCCTACAGCTGCTACAGCGGCTCGTGGAGGCGGAGTTGGTGGAGTTGAGGTAGTTAATCTATGTACTACATATTGTCTAATTATTATTTAATATTTTAAGTAGTTAATAATCGCTTCTATAATTATTATTTAATTAAGAAAAGTACCGACTTATATATATAGGTGCAGGAGGTGCCTATATATGAGTAAATTTTTCATTTTATACACTAATAAGGACATTTTCGTTAGTATTTTACAAATCTTATCTAACAGTCCGGGAAATTTGGGTTTAGTGACATTTTGGTTCGATGATATTAATTCAATTATATATAAACAAGGAACATGAAGAGTGGACCCTATCGAATTATGAAAATGATTTAAAAAGAAATCAGTTCACGCTGTATCCCGCATATAGCAGAATAGACAAAGGGAACCTAGTGTTAAGACACTCCGTTACCCACTTACTGCCGAATTTTATGGAAGCATTGCGCGTTGAGTAGTGGAAATCGGTGCTTAGTGCTGGAGCGAAGTAATGAAAATATTATTAATAATAATTCAGTCCCCACGAACGGGGATCGAATTCACAACCGTCGCGTTACAGTTACACCCTCGTGCCCCTGCGCCACGACACATTTTGAAAACATTTTCTGTTTTAAAATAACGCCATTAATTAACTACTAAGTACTTATGTTTATTTCCTCGCTTTGTAACATCTTGTCTAACAAGACAAAGCGCAGTGTTGAGTTCCGCCTCTCAACCGGCGTTAAGGAAACGGACACTCCATTTCCTTAACTCAACAATACGTTCCCTCGGCAGTCCGCCAACAATGATCTATGCGGGATACAGCGTGAAGTTGCAAATAAAAAAATGTAATTTTCATAATGTTGTCTTTTTCTTATGCAGAATGCTTTACTAATATGGCGACATGACCATGTTGTGATAGTTTTAGATGTATCAGCTTTTATTTATTTGTGGATGGTGAAAGAATATAAATTACTAAATAACTACACATTAAATATACAAAATAAATATTGTCTACGCTTATGTATAGTAAGAATGTTTTTGTTTGCTTATAATATATTCTTCACCTTCTGATTAAACACCTGCGTCTAGGTTGATAGTGATAGCAAAAATATAATAATAATCACTTTTAAACATTTTATAGTGTTTCAAATCGTTTTCAATCACTTAAGGGAAATAAATACTATAGGTAATAATAATATTTATGTATATAGAGAAAACTATTTCGTTACTGAATGACAGACAGACAACGCTCAGCCAGAACTACGCAGCGTAGAGCGCTGAAATTTGGCGCTTAAGTTCCTTGGGGAGTGTGGGGAAGCATAAGAGAGGACCTCCCATATTTCTACAGGAACGGGAAAATACGGGTCACTTATTTTATAGTGTACGCAACCGATGTTTGCTGGTCACGACTCGCTACCAACCGATTCCTATGGAACGTGTGACTGAAACCCCCAAAACATTAATATAACTTTGTCAAATAACCAAAAGGACAAAATTGAAAATGAATAATTTGAAATAGAGTAGATTAGAGCACAAAGAAGAAGGCAATCTTCGAGCGCTGTACCATTTTGATTACTTCATATTTGTGTTGTCCGTCTGTCGCGGCCCTTAATAGGAAATTAATGAAACTTCTCGCTCAAGAAAATAAAGTTTCCATTTAGAAATCGATCTGGTCGTAATTAATTTGAGATTGAGTGATTGTGCGTGTGTGTGTGTGTGTGTGTGTGTGTGTGTGTGTGTGTGTGTGCGCGACAGCCAGACCGTAGACGTAGCGGTGGTGGTGGGCTGGATGGTGAGGTGTGAGTGGCGTAAAGTATACATAAATAATAAACACACAAAAATACTTTTACTGAAAAAAAATATTGCACAAATATTTATCACAGGCAAAAATATTTTTTTCTATACAAAACTCCTTTAAAATAACGAAAACTTAAAAAAATGTAGTTGAAAGTGGTTTCCGTGTGAAACAAGCAATATTTAATTTAGAGATTGTTACACTCACCTTCACGCGACGCGACGTGTTACGTGAGAGGTAACTGTGGCTCTCTAATACGAACTAACACGAGGTTCCACTTGTTAACAGTAGGTATAGGGAAAGTTACCTTATAGTTTTGATTTAATTTTTTACACATTTTTATAGATTTAATATTTTTCCAAGTTATAAGGAACGAAGAAATGAAAATAATTTAAAATGTAATAAATCTTTCCACAGTAGGTGTAGCAAGACACCTTGCTACTTAGTCAGCTTCACTCTGTATCCCGCACACAGCAGGGTAGGCAGAAAAAACCTAGTGTTAAGACACTTCGTTCCCCACTTTCCACCGAATTCTGGAGGCATTACGTGTTAAATATTTCATTTCGTCGAACGGGGATCGAATCCAAAACCTGCCCTTGCGAAATTATATATTTATTTATCAAATTATTTTAACTTGCCATCGAACCCAAAATGAACTTTGAACCAAGACGACCACTAAGCCAAAGATTATTTCAATTTCTTATAGACTTCATTTATCTTTTCTCGAACAGAATAGTAGAAACCCTGTATCTCTTTTCCTTGAAATATATTTAAATTAGAATCATGAAGACAAAAAGTGCTCCGAGAGACGTATTTGAACATAACTAGAAGTATCGTCGTTTATTGCTTCATCATAAATAATTATATATATTTATTGATACTATATGTCTATATATGTTCCGTCGTGACGCAGCAGTACAGCGCGTCGTAAACACGCCGGTCGTGCGTTTGTTTCCCACGGAAGGAATTTATTTTATTTTTTCGCAATTGTAAACAGAGGAAGCTGAAAAAGGTTATTATAAATATAACTGTTGATTATTCAAAATAGAAAAAATTTAATCTATAAAAAATATGCTGTTATTTTCAAAGAATTTCCTATTTCGATCCTCTTAAAAACTATTGAAAGAATCCTTGTAACTTTTCCTCCTTACGATAAAGTATAGCAAAGTAGCTTATGATTTTAAAATTGCATAGAAAAATGTAAAGGAAGTTGTGTAACTAGCTTCTGGTGTACGAAATGTATTAAGCAACTAAACTCGAGAACTTCATTTAGAAAAATCTAATATTAAGATACCGCGTTCTCTAATTTCTACAGTAACGAGGTAACGCGAGTTGAATGGCGGAACTTAACACCGCGCTGTGTCTTACCAGAGCGGAGAATTAAAAATGTTTAAAATGTTATCATTCCTCTGAACCGCGAACGAATCCACAACCGATAATAGTCAATATTTTACAAATTTTACAAAAATTGGATAAAACTGTAACATAATCGATATATTTACTTTCCTGTGTTCAAATTGATTGTTCTAGCACAACGTGTCGCATCGAATTAATTAGTGCCGGCTGTACCGAGTCCGAGTACCGAGTACCGAGTACCGCGTAGAAACACCTGCGAGTATGTGTGTATCGCGTCCGTGTGTGGCAAATCCATTTCTTAGTGTTTACGTGTTCTTTTGTGAGGCGAGTCACGTCACCGCGTGTCACGTGTGCGTGGACGCTTTATAACTAATGTTGAACTTTCACGCTTCGAATTGAGTTAAATATTGATATTAACTATATTATTTGTTTTACGTGTCGATATCTGTCGATATACATATGTACAATATTATAGAGCTGAAAGCCGTAGTAGAATATTCGTGTTGTGTTGAATAGTCCAAGGAGGCCTTCCTCCTTATATTCTATATCTGCTTGTTCCGTAAGCCACTGTACCTGCGGTACCTGCGAGGTATCTCTGAGTTACCTCGTCCGCATAGAATGTGTCACGTGTCGAAAACGACGAGTGGTTACGCGGGCCGGTAGCCAGCCTCGGCTTATTAACGGGCAGTTATATGAAATAAAGGACACACCCTGACGGACTTTATTCATTTGTACTGAAAGTAAAGACCTCACCGTCGTCGTCGTCTATGTGTGTGCCCATAGAGCAGGATAGGCAGAGAGGGTCTACTGACAGGACACTCCGTTCTCCGCTTTCTTCCAACGAGAAATTGTGTGTTAAGTGGCGGAACTCATTGCCACTTCTCGTTTCGCCGTTTAGTGAAATAACTCATCGCCTCGAGTGGAGATAGAACCTTTAACAGCGTTAACAATCGCTGCCCCACTGCGCCGTAATGGTCATAATGGTCATTAATCATTAAAAATACAATACGTTAACTTTTCTAAATATATTATCTAATCATGGCTTGATTTAATAATACACACTTACTGAAAACGCCGCTATCATTATTCAGCAACAGAAAACTAAATTATAAATACGTACAGCAAACCCAGCTTGATTTAGAACCTGTACTCCTCGGTCCTCCGTGTTTAGCTATCCAACAATACACCACACTCCACGGCACTAGCTGTCGGTGATCGAGGGGGGTGGTAGGTGGTCGCATACGACGGCACCTATACAGTTTCCCTTCAATTAAGCAAGAATGCATTGAATACAGCAATCTCCTTTGATTCGCTGCAATTTCATGTACTAATGTTACTAAGAGCATTACCGAATGAAACGATGAAAGCCTCGACTCGACTCGACTCGACGCGGCACACCTACACGCTCGCAGGCTCAGTTCAATATATTCATTAAATATGCACTTATAACATTTTGTGCTTCACTAGTCATCGTCCGCAACTTTGATTGCGTCCTTCGAGGCGCTCCCCACTACCCACTACCCGTTCTCATACTCCCCACTCCTCACTCCCCAACCTACCCACTGTTAAAAAATGTCAACTATCTAAGTCCAATAGTGTCGTGTGTCCCACTTATTTAAATATATGTATGTATATAAAAATAACAAAAATAATATAATATGTATTATAAAAGATAATATTTGTGTATAAGTCCAATTTGTGTATTATATTTCTAATCCAATATAAATAGTTGAAAATAAAAACACAACTATTTACAAAAATATTATTTGTTTAAATGTTTTAAAAACATATATTATTGTAAAAGTTAATTGACTGATTGATTGATAACATCATTAAATTGACACTAGGCCTAGCTTCTAGCGTCTCTACTCGTCAAAAGTGAAAAAAGTACATAATTTAGTATAGCTATAGGTGAACAGTATACGTAAGGTGAACAGAGGGAACCTAACCTTACAATCCGTCCGATGTATTATAAAAACCCCGCAGCAACAATATGAAACTGAAGGCTAATTAGCATAAACTGTTAGTTTCCTTCATTTGTTATCTAACTTTAACTCTTTTTATATAACAGTGCGTTATCAGTGCGGCGCGTGAGGTGACCTATTGTTCTCGAGCGACACCCGCCACCCGCCACCCGCCAACCGCTATAATATACATAAATATATAAGTTATGAAGAACTTAGACCCATATTTATAAATCATTCTCAAGTCCGTGATCGATCTTAAGATGCCGTTTCCATTCATAAATTATATATCTACGAATGGTAAAGGCGTTTTAAGTTCGGTCTCAGACTTGAGAGCGATTTATAAATACGGGTCTAAGTGATAATATGTCATTGTATTTTCTATTTTTATAGGGTCTATTACAAAATTGTATGGTATGGTAGGTTGTATATCCCACGAGGTGCATATCTGGAAGTTGGATCTTTTACTAGAATTTTTTATTAAACATTATTACGTAAATTGCAATAGGTATTGCAAGAACAAATACATATTTTTAATATGTTTTTAATATAAATTTGTACCTGTTTACCGACTTCTCTTATCACGTTATCAGTCACCCTCTCTGCTCCCGGTCATACCAAAAATGCTTATCATTTACTTAAATGCATTAAGCAGATGCGCTCGCGAATTTATCTTATTTTTTACAACTTTTTGCTCATCACGAGTGTCGGAACTGGTCTTATTACCTATTAAACGAAGTTAATAGGTACATATATAATATTATTATTAATTATTTTGAGCATTATTAATAAACAATATAAGAATTTTTAATCTATCAAAATGATAACGTTTAGTTTATTAGCGTTTCTCGAAGTGCTATATCTAGGTACACATACAGGTGTTTGATATTTTAATGTTATCATAAATTATTCTTCATAGTAAATAACATTTGATTCTTGTAAACGCGACGGTTGTGGGTTCGATACTCACTCGAAGGAACTAATTATTTTTAGTTCCTTGCTTTAACAATGAGACCATGCGCGGCGTAGAGTTCCGTCGTTGAATATGCAATGTTTCACAAATTGGGCGGAAAGTGAAGAGAGAAGTGCCTAAACAATAGGTTTCCTTTGAATACTTTACTCAATCATTTCTCTCCGTCTATCCTCCGATATATGCGCGGGATATAGCGTGAAGCTAGAAAAATAATCTTATAAGAAATAATATTTTAATTGCCAAAAGGCATAAACATTTCTCCGTCATGATATCTCAATATAGGTGGAAAATGAAAAATTAAATATCGTTTTAATAGAATAAAAGTTACTGTGGTTCATTGTGAATAATTGTATGTCTATACAATAGTTCTAAGTTCAATCTCCATTTTAATGATTATATTTAAATTGTTTTGGCTTCCGAGGCTTTTAGATTTAACCACTCCACTTGATACGTGTCTAAGTAGGGCAGAAAGTGAAGGGCGGAGTGTCTTAACTCTTGTCTTACGTATAAAATATTCTTAAAGTAGTTGTAATTTGTTTTATTTTGTTATGTTTGTTCGTGCCTCTAGCAAAAAGCATAAGCGAAGTTGCATTGCATTGCGAACACCTGCCTTGCGATCTGATATTAGATACGTTCAGTCAGTCAGTCAGTCAGTCAGTCAGTCAGTCAGTCAGTCAGTCAGTCAGTCAGTATGCATACTAAAATATGCTTTTTGTTAGAGGTGCACGCGGGGCGCGGCCGCCGCGCGCTGCCCAGGTGGGTACTCAATTTGATTTTTTTTCCTTTTATATACATTTACTTCTAAATAATGTATAATAATATACTCCATCGATGGTGTACTTTATTCGAAATAAATAAATATAATTTAGTGTTAAATCACTTCGCTCGCCACTTTCTGGAGATATTGCGTATTATGTTGGGAAATATTTGACACAAGTGACTTCACAACTTACGCTTATTTCACGTATATTCTAATCATTAGCAGTCATGAAAGCGCAGGTTCAAAATTTACTGATATTTTTATATAAATTGATGATTAGATACTGCTTGTAATGGGCTAATTGAATAAAGAATATTTTCATTTTAATTTCTTGAAAACTCACTTTTAGATGTTTTTTAAACAATATTTTTTCTTTCAAACGAAACAAACCTCCGTACTCCGCTGTTACGATTCCCCGGCTCGCGCCCGCTCAGAGGAAACAGGGCATCACCGAAAATAAAGATCGACGTTACACATGCAGCTGAAATGGTACCCTTAGGTACTCTACTGTTAGACTGTTAACGTTATGGGTATACCAAGTTAGAGTCTAGCTCACCGGGCGTTTTACTTCTTTGGCACGTAAAGGAGCGACGTTGAGTTGCGTTTGGATGGACAGCAGAGAGCGGAGTGTCGTAGAATTGTTGTTGTATAGTAAATTTCCAGAACAGAAATGTAGCCATTATTGTTGCTGCTGCATAACGAAATACTGAAACTACAAAAACTTAAAAAAAGTTATATAATATTGAAGCTCAGTAATCAAGTGCTAATTACTCGAGTAAGAAATTTCTCAGAGCCAGGACTAATAAGAGATTCTCAACGTTTCAGTACTTTAAAATTAAAAAACACTGGCTAATTTTGTGTATTTTTTTATTTTTTACAATTCTCATATCTCTCCATTCTCCGCTTCCTTTCCATTCTGTAGCAAACGTGACGGTTGTGGGTTCGATGTCTTAAAGATATGACGTTTTGTGTCCACTCAACACGCAATGTCTCGAAAATTGGGCGGTACGTGGGAAACGGAATGTCTTAAGATTATCTCTACTACTACTAGATAATCTCTGCATACACCGCTACATGCGCGATACGACGTGAAGTTGAGAAAAAATATATTTCCTAAATGTGGAATAACACTTTAAAGATGTTAAAAATAATTAAATAAACACTTCGCTCCCGGTGCTGCCTAAGTAAAGAAAACTAAAGTGATGCTACACTTGGCTCTCCCCTTTCATCTATTAATACCGACCGATTTATAGACTTATTGTTTGAACATGTGATACCCTCCCGGTGAGACTATATCTAACCAAACCGAAAATATAACATTTAACATAAAAACGAATACTTTACAAATTAAAAATAACCGAAACTCCTTTATCTGACCGATGCAATGCAAACGAAGTATGTTTTAAATTAAAACTATCGATAGTGGTGTAAAGTTTGTATAAGTTTATTAAAGGTTTAGCGGCCGTCGCCCTCCCGCCGCCTAGCCCGCCGCCCAGTCCGCCGCCCAGCCCACCGTGCAGGCCGCCCAGGCCGCCGTGCAGGCCTCTACAGCGTGATATAGTTATCTGTGAACAGAATTCAATTTGCTCAGCCGAGGACTACACGTGTACCTACGAGTATGTACCTTGACTCTTGAGGCAATAGTGTTATACTTGTTTCGGTACAATTGATGTAAAAATTACTTCGATGTCTACTGTCCGTCTACAGACGTAACCTAACGCCGCGTCTTGTCTTACCAGATGTTTACTTCTACGCGTGGACGTAGGGCCCACATACTAATTCCATTCTGTTAAAACGTACATGACTACTGATGTGGCCGTAAATACCTGCCCCGCTTACATTTGATAAAATCAATTTATCGATATATCGATATATCTCGATAACAATTATGTATCAATTTTCGAATTAAACTCTAAAAATACACATGATATATTCGAATAGAGCAAAGTAACATGGAACCAATTTCCGGACTACAACTTTTTTAATGAGTGCAATATTTGTAATAAATGAAAATATATTTCATTTGTTTTTAATAAAATAGATTTATTGCGTATATACTTGTGCATTCGTAGGAAGGAATAGTCAAGTAGAAAAGAGGGAAAGAGAGAGACGTAAAGTGAGATCTCACTAATATTATTAATGCGAAAGTTTGTGAGGATGGATCGGAGAAACTTTATACTAAAATAGCTTATAGACCAGAATAATATATAATATAAGCTACAATCGTAAGCAAATATATATAATTTAGCTATAATGTAACAATGAGCTTCGTCGCTCGTACGCGTATTGCGCAACAAATGAAAGTAGACATTTCCAAATGACTGCTAGAAGGTGTATCGCTCGTTACGTTGTGCTCGTAGCAGGACGAACTTAAGGACTTCCTTTTTAGAACCCCTGAATCAATCAATTTGCAAATCGTTATAATGCAAGTAGCATATAGATAAGGACGGGAGTCTCTGTAACTTTGTAAGGTTACTTTAAAACATTATTCAAACATTATTGATTGATAAGACGGAAGGTAGAACAAGTGCAGTGACACGACCAGAGGCAGTCCTAAAGACGGTAACTGACACTCCATTCTACTTGTAAATACGTCGATCCCTTAGAGTCTATTTGAACAACTGCTACGAGCACAACGCAACGAGTCATTTGGAAATGTCTACTTTCATTTGTTGCGCAATACGCGTACGAGCGACGAAGCTCATTGTTACATTATAGTTAAATTATATATATTTGCTTACGATTGTAGCTTATATATTATTCTGGTCTATAAGCTATTTTAGTATAAAGTTTCTCCGATCCATCCTCACAAACTTTCGCATTAATAATATTAGTGAGATCTCACTTTAAGTCTCTCTCTCTTTACACTTGACTATTCCTTCCTACGAATGCACAAGTACTCACGGTAGGGTAAAAATGAAAGTCGGTTAAAAAGCAAATGCAATATAGAGCAAATGAAATATATTTCAATTTAATAGAAATATCAAGTATCCTACATTTCATTTAATTTAGTGTAGCTTTAAACAGTATCATCTCTGTTGCGCCTGAATTTCAGTTCCCCCATATAACGCCAAAAGGATCGTATCAGTATTCCGGAGGTAGCCCCTTCATTCCCGACGTCGTTTTACCAAAGCCTACATGTAGTGGAAGTATAAGTTTAGTGTATCTTGGTATTTTTTCCATATTAAATATTTAAGAAGAGTAAACCTCGCCTCGGCCGTAAACTCCGCTGCCGTGAATCACCCGAGCTCCGCTTGCCCACAAATGTGTTTTATAGAGTACTGGAATTTTATTGATATTCGATAATTTACTTAAACGTAGTAAAATGGTAGCACGTGTTTGGTTGTGGTTCGATTCCCAATAAAATTCTGTTTTATTTCAAATACTCTTTGAATTTCTCCATCTGTTTAGACAAAGTGCGCATTGAAATCTAGGAAAATAGTGACATTGTTGGAAAAAGCTAAACCAAATCCGATTGTTATAGATGCAAATGTTAGTTAAAATTTGATATTTATTAAATTTTTAAGTGGTACCTATCGTCCAGTGCCTTGGAAACACAGACCAGCGAACTGAATATATTAAAAATATAGTTTCCTAGTCTATATCTAAAAAGCCCAAGAAAACATTCACTGCAAATAAAAATTAGCCTCAAGAAACGTTACTTTTCCTTTAGAATACTCTTGTTTGGTAAACGTACACGTAAGTCTTCTAACTAGCGCTTTGATCGTAGCACCGTAACGCCGTGGAGTGTCGACTCCGTCATAATTGCCGACACTCAAATACATTATAAAACGCGGTAAAATGCCGCGGCGAAACGGAAATAGAAACTTTTAGACGCTTTTAGAGAAAGCGACTTGGCTGTAGATCTGTGTGAACACTACTGCTGTTTATCAATATTAAAAATATAACATTTATGATTCTAATATAGTTTATATTATAGTTTAGTGTTTTAAAGTCTTGTTCAAATTGTTCGTTTTTACACATAGTGTCGATGCCACTGGAGGGCGCGACAGTGGACGAGGCGGGAGAGGTACGCGGAGACCGCTCCAATATAATATACAATACTAATTTTCATTAGAGGGAGACCTCGGTTGAAACCTTCCTTCGAACCTGACCTTCGAAAACACAGTATCAAAGATACTGGAGGAAGGTCACGTAAAAAGTATGAGGACCCCACGGAGGGCATGTATGAAGAGGTTGATGACAGTGGACGAGGCGAAAGAGGTATGTAGAGACTAGCGTTTGGCGCTCCGTTCTCTCTGACTTCTCCGCTAGGGATAAAGCTTGAAACTAGTATAGTATTATATAAGACTATAAAAAATTGTGAATAGATGTTTGTGTGTTAAAGGTTATTACCAAATTAATGATTATATAAATGATAACACGCCTTGGGAATGAAATGCTCGCTTAGCTTCACGCTTTATGTTATCAGTGCGCTCTAGCGAGGTGCACGTGGCCGATGGAACGTTGCAGCCCTCGTAAGGGCTGGCAGGGGTCGCTACGGGCAAGCCTTCCACCTTGGACCCCCACACACAGATAATTAAATATGTATTTGTTTAAAATAGATAAAAAAAAATAAGTCCCGCCTCGTTTCTTGCGCCGGTTCTTCTCAGGTCTGAGGCATTCACTTTAGTGAACTGGTGGTAAATTTGACGTTCAAAAAATGAAGCATGTAACTTCTTATTTTGAATAAAACTATTTGAATTTGAATTGAATTTGAACTAATTTTCATATTATATTGCCACCTTTAAATATATGCTGTCTAAGATAATATAAAGTCACTTTACATCTCTTCGTATTTCTCAGTTAACTTTCAATACCAAATAAATCTTAAATTGCCAGTTTAAATATACAGTGCGTGCAGTCATAAAGTGACACGATGTACCTCTTCGCGCAGAGAACTCGTACATTTCAAATGTAAATCTTAAATCTCTTTTAAAAGGTAGCTTTACTGTTTTCTCCGCAAAGCAGGATAGGCAGATCGAACTAGTGTTAGACACTCCGCGGTCGTTTCCTAGTTATGGTTTCGATCCCCATACGCGAGTGGGGATCAGTGTATTGTGTTTATCGCCAAACGACTACCTCCGTGAGCCGTGAATTAAAATATTCAACACTATTGCACGTTTCCCGCAATAGTAGAGTAGAGAGGGAGAAGCAATTGGTGAGACACTACGCCTTCCTCTCTTCGTCTGAGGTTATACGTAGAGTCATAATATAAATAAGAGGGCCCCTTCCAGCGCGACCCGCCGTATCTGGCGAGCTCGCGCCCGAACGACGCGGTGCGGTGTACCCGCTCTTGAATTATTTACACGTCCCATCCGAGAAGTTGGAATCGGCAGAATTAAAACTTGGCCAAGTTTCTTTCATATTTCACCTTCTTATGTTACTTTACTTGTCTGAACTCATTAAGCCATTTAATTAGTAAAAACCATCTAAATTTTATGATGGGTAGAGTTAGATCTGCCTGTGGAACTGTTATTGTTATTGTACTCGCGGGAGCTCTACCTCTACATCTGTTGGATGTACCGTGGTGGCGCAGTGGCACAACGGCTGACTTTAAACACAACGGTTTTGGGGTCGATTTCCACTCAAGAGATTGAATTTATTCTTTATTCATTTCCTCGCTCTGGAAAAATGATAAAGTGCGTCGTTAAATTCTGACACTATACACTAAATGTGGAGGGTAAAAAACATATTGAGCTTTATGACAGCGGAGAAATGGGAGTAATTTATTTATCCGAATGGAAGGACTGAATCCATAACCATGGCGTGTATAGGTAGAGTCGGCTCTACTGCGCCACTGGGTCTCGAGCACTTTCTTAAGAATATTTATTAGAGGATAGCAATATAAATATGATGCTAGCAGGAGCTTTAAAGTAGATTGACTCGATCTCGGCTTAGGAATGCGTGCCGCGTAGAGTACGAGGAAGCTTGAAACGTGCTGCCGTTACTCACTCTCACTCCGGAACAAATTGCACTAAATCTTTATTTCAATTTGATAGATTGCCTTTCTATTATTATTAATATAAAAAAATATTTGTTTCACGCGGTAGCATGGAAATATAATAATGAGTTTGCTTATTTGAACGCACTCATCTCAGAAACTATTGTTTAACGTTTACGAAGGAGGCCATATTACACCTCGCCAGTTTGATGTAACACACTGTCAGTTACGTACGTGAGTGATCACACCTGACCTCAATCGATATGACAAAAAGCGTCAAATCCCGGCGTTGTGTGCCGCCACTCTTTTGAAGTGGAAAACCTTGCTCTGTCAAGAAGATTAAGCGCGGCGTTGAGATCTACTCAACACGCAATATTTCAAAAATTGGGCGGTGTAAGGGAACTGGATTCCTTAACACTAGGTTCCCTCTATGTACTCCACCACGTGCGCGGTGCGGCGGGTGGTAAGGTGGAGCCACTAAGAACAAATACAGTATTCAATTACTCGTATTCTAACTCTGTCCATTATACAATTTCATTACTATTTAAAAGCTTTCCAAATTTTTTTTTTACTAAAAAACCAAACGGCTTTGTATTTAACGACTCAATTTGTTCATATTTTTCGCAGGAAACTGATCAAATTTTGTATATATCTGGTAGTTTTTTTAAATAAGAGAATATATTATTTACTTAGCGGCACTCAGTAGTAGCTTCGAATCTCATCTGGGGATATAGAGAGTGTACAGGCAAGTTTCCTTAAAATCTACCTCACAATATAAAAACAAAAGGACAGGCGGATTTTCATAAAATTATTAAAAATGTAGCTCAAAATATAAATTCGATGTATGACAGTATCTATCAAACTCGCGGCTTGTAGGTACATATTACATACTTACGTACATATGTAGGTATATACTCTGCTGTCGTACCTTACATGCCAATTTTTGTGCATAATGCAATAGCGTGACCAAAGGACGGAACACCTTCTAGATAAATTTAGGCTTATGTTTATATAATAAAAGATGCCTGTGGCTCAGCGCGTCTCTGTAATCTGTAAATGGTAGCTTGTGGCGACGATACGGTGTTGAATTCCGCCAATAAGCAGGCAATGCTGCCCTGCCTGCCTGATACAGCGTATAGCTAAAAAAATGTGAAATAAAACGTACCATACATAAAGTTTATAGAAATATTATACCAATCTGTAGTCATATTTCTTTTTCATATTTTTTAAATTTTTAAAAAGACAAAAAAGTTCTCATTTCAGAGATACGTAACATCTCAAATAAACTAAATGTTCTACAAACATATTCCCTCGAGTTTTGTCGAAAACATTACCTTGTTCGTTGAACTTATTTTAATAAATTCAATGATAAAACTTAATTAAAAACGCACATTTTTATAAATAAATAAGTGTTCTAAACGCACCAACACACAGTGAACAGCAACAACAGCGTGTGGCCTGTGGACACATGTGCCGCCGCGGTCCCTCCTCCCTCAATAATGCAGAGTGAGGTCCGAGATCTCACGTTTTATTGCGGCGATTGGCTCCTACATCGGTTTGCGTACCGTGTTTTTAAATATATATTAAGTCGACGCCCGTGTGGTGCAGTGGTTCAATCTAAATTTGCGATGGTTGTCGGTTCATTATAATTTAAAGTTTTAATTAAAACTATATTCATGAAAAAATTTCATAGATTTAAGTAAATGTGTCAGCTGCTATTACGATTTTGTATTTTTATTGAATACTCCTAAAAATATACCCAAACGACATTATAATTAGATAAGATCTTCAAAAATGATACAAACATCAAAATGTAAGGCGTGAGTACGCACACGGCACGCAGTACAGCGCGTCGACGGCTCATACCCCCCGGCTCCACTACGCTCCCCCTCGCCGGTCCCACTGCGCTCGTAAATCAGAATGTGCTCCTCACTCGGAGGTACTTACGAGTTTGAATTCCGCTTGAAGACAGTCTTCGTTCTCTGCTTTCGCCTCTTTTGAGTATATCCTATAAATCAAGTAGGTTCTACAAGCGGAATGCAACCGCAGCGTCACCTGCGCTGCGGGGGTCACCCGTCGGGACGAAATAAGCGAATTATCCAAACCAAAGATATTTCTACTATACTTCCTGAGATTAGCTTGTTCAACCCAACAAACTCTTCAGGCTTATAATATTAGTGTACATAGATAGAATTTGTATTGTTTCTAAATTTAATTTAGTATATTTCTATTTTAATTTCTTAATGAACGAAATCCTAAAAGCAGAACAAAACATATATAATAATATTAATATCACATAAAAATGTTAATCTTAAAGTGAAGTTTAAAGAAGTATCGTCAGTAGTTCCACTTCCACCCGGCCTATCTCCCGCCTATCTCCCGCATCTCTCCCAACGCGCGCCTCTTCAGATACAAGTACGAATAATCTTTTCAACGCTAAGATGTCACGTGGATAATTTCTTAATGGCATAATAATGTATGCGATATATTCTTTTTTGAAGGAAAACATATATCATTTATGAAATGTCTAAAATAACTGTAACACTAACAAAGAGACCGAGAGTTCCGCCATTAAACATGCAATGTCTCGAAATTTGAGCGGAAAGTAACGGAGTGTCTCGACACTGGGTTTACTTCATCTATCCCACGACCACTGAACCTGCGACCAGTCACGACCAGTCACGCCGGTAAGCAGTCCTCCTCCGGCGCTCGCAAAGCCGCGGTTGACAAATGCGCGGTAAAGGTTGTCTTACCTTCTTGCGTGTTTTTATTTCGTAACAAATGTCCTCGCACTCCATATCATACACTAAGATATATTGTTATAGCGTAAGCTCCTAATGCCGGCGTGTGTGCGTGTGTGTGTGTATGTGTGTGGATGTATGTACGAGCATGAGAGGCTTATACGCTTTGTTTGGAAGCTTTCTAGACAGCTTTTGATTGTTTACTTTAAATGTAAGGATATATTATAACAATCAATCAATTTTCTATGTACTTATACCTCGTTTTGGAGATATTGCATATGGCGTGTATAACCTATGTGATAGACGAACAAAAATAATTTATTATAGAAACATTTTTCTCATATCTGTCCCTTATTAGTTTAATACTTGAAATCCCAATATCCAGTAACATCTAGACTTACTATAAAATCTCAAAAGCGGAAATTGATACGTAAATATAAAAAATATTTATCAACTCCTAGATGTCACGTACAGACACGTCGTCTCATGTGACCAATACTCTTATATTGGAGTTAATGTAGGGACCAATGTTGCGCCTTGATTAAAGCCATACACCTACTTAGTATACACACGCTTATTCCGACAGCTATTTAATTTCCTCGAGTGGGAATAGAACTCACAACCTGTCGCGTTGACAATCGCACGCTTGTGGCCCTGTGACACGACTGGCCTCAACATTTATACAATATTATTATTTTTTATCTCAGGTTCCATTCGAACCACCGACTACCTTCCTATCGCGTTTATGAGCAAAAGCCAACAGACCACGATCCACAATGACGCGGACGTCGAGAATAAATACAAATATTGATATTTGTATTTTAATTTTGTAACCGGATATCAATGTCGAAAACGGATGATAGTTGCTCGACTCATGATATATAAGTTATTTTTTAATTTAACGCATCGCAGTGCAGGAGGAGGTAGATTAGGCAGAGAGGATCTCGTCTTGAAACATTCTTTCCTCCATTTTTAAAATATCTGTCAATATTAAATATTTCTTGTTGTAAGTAATGTCCTAAGTAAGTTCTTAAGTATTTCTTGTTATTGCAGGACAGGGCATTTCTAGACATTGAGTGCTGAGTAGCGGAACTCAACACCTCGACTTGTCATTTTACCATAACGAGGAAATGAAAATATTTGATGAATGAGGATGACGAATGATTGAGATGAATGATTCCCTCTAGCAGGAATGTTTGTAGAAGTAAGTCGACATATTCGTATGTTGTACTGACGGCCTCTCTAATCACGGGTATTGCACCGCGACGCGACCGCGCACGTCAAAATCATTAAATGGATTTCAAAAGCCTTACGTTAATAGACAAAGGCAGTAATCAGTGTCCCGGTGTGCCCCCCTCTCCTCTTTTGCCTCTCCCCTTTTGCTGGTGCTACACAACATTACTGTACAATACTGCGGAATTAATTTATCCACATATGAGTACGTCGGGGTAAAATAACCTATGTGAAACATTGTGACTAATTCTTATATATAATTTGGTTTTAATGTACCTATAATTTTATAGCTGCATCGTCGACAGATTGCCTGATGTAAAGACACTCTGCTCTTCGCTTTCTGATTCCAAGGTGGGAGAGTTCTCACGTTGGCTTCGGATCTACAACTACCGTGTACAGTTCGACACCCCGACTGAGCCACGGTGGTGTCAATATTCATATACTATATAAAGTATAAAGTGTCAAGTTTCCCTGTTTCAGCTGCACACTGACACTTGAGTAGTAGTGACTGCAGCAGTTTTTTTGTTTATTTCTAACTCAATTGTTATATACGAAAAAACGATAGCCATATGACATGTAGGGTTAGGACAATTCATTCCCCGCTTTCCGCCGAATTGTCGGAATATTCGGATGTTGAGTGGCGTAACTCAACGCTGCGTTTTGTCTTGTTAACCCTCGAGTGAAAATAAACCTAGAACCGTCACGTTTCCAGTCATACGCTGGTCGACCCTGAGCCTTCGAAAAACCTTAAATATTAATTATAGTAGGTACCTTAATATACTTAGCACTATAACAAATCTAGAACTCACTCAACACGTCAACGTTGAAGGCCGAGGTAACGGAAGTGTCAAAGAAAAGTGAACGCTAGGTGACTGGTGGCTAGTGACTGGTGCCTAGTGACTGGTGACTGGTGTCTGGGGATACAGTTCAAGTGACATTTAATTTATTTATAAATAAATAGTTGCTTTTGAATATGTACAAACAAGTTAATTGATTTATTTTTGATTTATTTATAATTCAAGGCATTGAAATTGAATAATACGACTACGTACACAATAACGCAAAAATAATATAATACAATTGATGTATTGCAAATATTTAAATTAACTATTAGTTAAATTGTAACTATAATTAAAATACTTTTTTATTTTTTCTCCGCAAATTACAGGATATGCGGAGCAAATTTAGTGTTAAGACACTCCATTCCCCATGCATCGTTTAATTTTTGAGACATTGTGTGTTTAATAACGCACTTTCTATTGTTCCCAAAGCTATATAATGAACATAATTTATACCCTCGATTTTGAATCGAATCGTCGTGTTTACGTTAATATCAACTCAAATTAAACTCACAACCATCGCTATTTAAACAAATTCATCTACTGCACCTCAACGGTCCCACGATCGATTGTTTTTAACCACGTTATATGTAATAATAATTTAACTTGAGTGTCTAAAGTTAGCAACGCTTGTAATTATCGCGTAGACTGTGTACTGGTAACTGCACAGTTTATAGTTGATAGTTATTCCATGTAATATCACTAGAAGTATTGAAGTTAAAGTGGATTTCCCTTCAGTTTCAGTGAAACTAGCGCCTCGCCAAGTGTTATAAAAGTTGTGTAAACCAATCATTGTGTTCTGGATATAATAATATTGAAGGTAACTCCAAAACCTGCTTTGATGGTTTTACTATTAAACAAAACAGAACAAAAAATTATAGAAAGTAAAAAAATCGATCAAATGTGAGTCGGACTCACTCAAAGAAGGCTCCGTACCATTTTCAGGATTGTGGGTCAACGGGAAGATTGTTTTGGGAACACAGTACAATTGTGTTGACCATGATGCTCGTATCTTTTGATTATATTGAGTTAGATACCTGATTTTTTCTGTGCTCCGCGGACCAAAGATGAAAAAAAATTATATTAATTTCAGATTGATACCTTCAAGCGATGTCAAGATAAATGTTCTTGACAGACGGACCGACAGGCAACAAAGAGATCCTAATTAGAGCTCCGTATAATAATAAGAATACGACATCCTAAAAACGAGCGATCGATCTCTTTATCTATGGCTACATATACGAGTATAAGGAGAACAATAAATAAAATATTCAATATTAAATTATTTGACGTAAAATATCTTTAAATGATGAAGCTATATTTCATGCTGTACCCCACATAGAGCAGCTCCCCTGCTACAGACAGTATGTAGTGTTAAGATCCTCCCCAAGCAGCGCCACAGAGAGTGAGAGAGAAAGATACTACTTATTTAGAAAACGTATAAAAATTTGAACGTAGCGGGACTCGAACCCGCGCCTCCTGGAAACCGACCAGGCGCTCTGACCACTAAGCCATACGTTAACACGTTATGTGTTAACGTACTTTAAAAAATGTTTAAAAATAAGAGAAAGACACTAATCAAGACGGCCTCACGTTAAAGTCCGTCCAAGTATAATAATTTAAAATGTATTGTACTAATCTTCGATCTCTATTCACGCGAGTACACACGCTTACGTACATACATCGTGTATCCTCATAGACGCGGAAATAACTCTTACCTATAAGGTTTTAGAGAAAGTGGTGTGGCGGGTCAATGCTTTTTTTACCTTCGACCACTTGGCAAGCAGCTATAGTGCGGACGCCTAGTCGTGTCGTTTTGTATGTCGCATTTGAAATGATTCTTCAAATTTCATAATAGTAAAAAGCAAGAGTTTTTTAGTTTGGTTAGAATGATTGATTTAGCAAACATAACTGTAAATGGATAGAGAAAACTGTCACATAAAAAAACTCCAAGCGCCCTGGACCCTGGTCGCGACCGTACGTTCCCATCTTGCTGGCGCGGGTGACGGAGAGATTGTCCATTGAGATGGTATAGGTTCAACCTGAACCTTTACCTGTACAGGCACGTGAATAGAAAAAGGACATTACTGTCATATCTGGCATACATTTTACGCTGTAGTAATGCAGGCGTTATAACAATCTCTCCTGCACTACTCGCTGCGAGTTGTACCTTTTTATTTATCCCAGAAAACGTCTGAGAATGATCTAGATTCTGTGTTCTTCTGTTCTCTGGGATCATCACAATTAAAAAAATGGGATGGGGTGGGTGGGATAGACGATCGTGTGTTAAAAGTAATTATCTAAATAAATAAATAAATCAACTTCCCGCTGTATCCCGAGCCTTAGTGCCAGAGCGAAGAAATGAAAATATTAATAAATAATAATTCAATCTCTCGAGTGGGGATCGAACCCACGACCGTTACACGTCGCGTTACAGTACACACTTGTGTCGTGGCACGTCGTGGGAGCGAGGTGCTCGCTCCAGTCTATTTCAAGGGTGTCATTGTTTACTTTTTCTTTACTCGCCACCTCCTCCAGATCTGAGGCAGTCACACACTTTAATGAACTAGTGGTAAATTATTAAGCATCTTACTTTTTATTCTGAACGAAATTGTTTGACATTGAAATTATTATGTTATGTAAATGTTTTTTCCACAAAATTTCTATGGAAGTCGTATTTTTAAAAGAAAATTATGATTTTTTTGTTATCATTTTTTATAAATCACTTGAGACAACTTCTTTCATACACTTACGACGAAGGCACTTTTCGCCCTCTAATATGTACTAATAATACTTACTCGATATCTCAGGTATATTACTGTTCAATATAAGCTTGTGATATCACTGACTGATATACTCGTATGTACGTAGATATAATTGTGTTTGTATGTATGTGTACGAGTGAAAGTGGAAGGGCCGGCCTGACGTCACTCAGTAGGTATGGTAGGTATCACTTGAACTTCCCGTTATATTCTCACAAGAAACTACGCGCGGAGGATGTTTGTTTGTCCGCATTTGTAGCGGGTTCGTATACATAAAACAAAGAAGCAAGCAATTAATATGCCGAAGAAAACTGTATTCTTACATTATATTATTATATTATAATTATAGAAGAGTAATAAATTCAAAATTTTGTAAGAAGATTAAAAAACTGTGTGTGTGTGTATGTGTGGCCCATTGCCGTTACATACATTCCCACTTTGATATAGAAACTATTTTTAGTGTTATTCGTATCGATATAAGATATAAGTTGTGTTATTTCACTTGTCTATCATCGTCTTGAGTCATGTGTCATGTGGTTTACTAAATTGTCTTCCAGTAGTCAGTCGTAGTATTAAATGTTAATACTATATTTAAATAGTACGTACACGCACGCACAAATAAAACTCATACTAGTACTCAGTATATTCGCCTGTTTTAAACAATCTCGTTTCCAAATATATAAAGTTTTTGTGTATTTCTGTTTCGTTGTGTCTCGTTAGATCGCGTTTCCGGTCGAACGAACTTTCTGTACTACGGAACTTTGCTTTGTTCACTAAAAATAAAAATATATTACTCTGGTCGATATATATTAGAGGATCCATACGTGATCCATACGTGCAGTGTAGGCTCTCGCAGTTCTGTTTAGGAATCTGGCCGTGGATTCGATTCCAACACGAAATGTTTATATTTTAATGTATTTTCCATTAAAAAATAATGTAAAATACATTAAAATATAAACATTTCCTTCTCCACTTTTAATGCATTAATAAACCTAAGCTATGAAACTATTATATAAATGTTAAATATAAACTTTCCTTCAAATGGGAACGAACTCACAACCATCACTTACTACAATAGTGTTCAGCGTACTTGATATAAACAACAGTCGTCTATGTGTTTCCAAGTTGTCCTTCGCTGGGTACATTGAATGACTATTTTGTCTTAGTTTCAATGCGGACCAAATTGAAAGCTTTCCTTAACTAAGTTCGCTGAGAACATTGTACAAAACTAAAAAGCATCAGATCACTCATTATTCTTTTTTTTTTTTTGTTTGAACCTGGGAATCTAGAATTAAGGATACAACGTTCTTATTAAGATGCTTCCGTTCCCCACTTTTTCGAATTTAGAATTCTCGAGGTAAAGCGTGTTCAGTGAAAAGGAAAATATTAAATATTTAATTCCCCCAAGTGGGTATTGAACCCACACTGAGTGTCCCTTATTTTGCTCAATTAGTTAAGCTTGTGGTCAGTATCTGCGTTTTTCATTTTTTAGGATTGCGTACCTCAAAAGGGAAAAACGGAACCCTTATAGGATCACTTCCTTGTCCGTATGTCCGTCTGTCAAGACCATTTATCTCAACATAGTGTGAAGGTATCAAGCTGAAATTAATATCATATACTTAGGAGAATGGTTCTATTTCTAAAGTGGTTCTATTTGTAAATCTAAAGAACTACTGGCACTCATCTTTTCAATTAGTGCCAGTAGTTCTTTAGATTAAAACTTTCAACCAAACAAACTCTTACGCTTTACAATATTTTATACTAGTATAAGTAGATACAAATTTACCTAAATTTGAACTCACAACCACCACGGTCGGCTAGACACATGCCAATACTAAATAAAGAAGCTCTTGAGTTAACTGGAATGAAATGCTCGAAGAAACGAGTTTATATTTTGAGATGTGTCGAAGTCTGCCTTATATATTATTTACTTGGGCGGGGACTTGAAAAATTTAGTTGCAGCGGCCTTCACCCGCCGGATGTATGCATCCGAAGACGCATTTTAGTGTTGTCTTTTTTGTCCTTTATTAGAGATATGAGATGTAGTAAAGAGTGGCGTCCTAAAGCAACTTGATAAGTCGTCCTCATGGGAAGAATATATCTATTATAAGAATATTTTTTAAAGATGGAATCTAATATATTAGAAAAAGCTTAAAACTGAATCTCAAGAAGTTCTTGGAATATTTTCCGACCGGCCACATAATAAAAAACCAGCCGTCGCCCTCGTTATGCACGAACACAAATATAACACTTATTTTCACAAAACCCATATGAAGCCTCAAAATCATTTAAATTCAAACTCAATTTGCTTCACACACACACACACACACACACGTGTGTGTACGTGAGTGTACGTGCTTGTGTGTGTGGTGCTCGTATATCGGAACTGACAAACCTAATCTGCAAATTACCTAATGGAATGTGGGAATCCAATATTATATATTTTCATTTCCTCGTACAAGTAACAAGTCAAAGCACGGCGGAGATCCTCTCCTTACCGCGCTATATGCGATATATATGATCTCATGTACGGGCAGAGTACGTCAGTTAAGCAGATGTATTATATCCTCTTTGTATTGTAAATATGAATTTAGTTTTACGACTAAACGAGGCTTCGAGCGTTTCTGCGTATTTTTAAATATGATTTGACAAAACTGTTCTTCATATCTGATAGAGAACATCTCTGAATATAATGCTAATGGATTTCAACTTTATAATGGAAGATTACTTTTATAATACAAATATTATCTGGTACGTTGTTAAATTGACCAACTAGCGCCCACAGATCAGCTCAGAGAGTATAAAAAGTATGAGTATAAAAAGTGCCGTAAGTAAGTAGTAACACCGCTAGCTTCTAGAAATTAACTTCTTTTCCCACTACCCGTCTGCGCCACAAAGATTTCTTCGATGATGTCAATGAAAACTTTTCCTTGCTCAAACCTAAATAACAACGCAACAACTAAACATGTACGGATTGCACCAAATAAAACATTCGCAATAAACATACAAAAAAGCAACAAAAACTATAAAGTTCCGACATGCTCGCTACAAGTTACAATTGAGCGCGGCTAAAAGCCACCACCACCGCCGCCACCACCACCACCATCGCGCCGTAACAAATATGAAATATTTAGATGCGGGACAAGTCAAGATGCTGCACGAGGTACGTCTCCAGGAATTTATGAAGTACACGCGCCGCCGCGGAATAAACAATGCGGCGACGCTCAACAAATACATATAATAATAGTACCTAGCTATGTTCAGATTGTATCCATTTTTTGTTATTAAAACCGGAAATTGCAAGGGTCACGGTGGAATTTTTCAATTTTTTTATACGGTTTCTCCATTTTGGACAATAAATAGAAAATAGTTAGCCATAGTGAGAGTGAATCTTAGTTCTTCACATTTTAACGAAATAGAGACGTTGTCCCGCTCCCGCGCGGCTGCGGCCGCTTGCACTATACAAATGTTTATATAAGAGTAATTGAAAAAAAAACCAGCCAAGCGCGAGTCGGACACTCCCACCGACGTTTCAGGGTTGTAGATTACGGGAGTTTGTAATTATCTTTTTATGTGAAATATCTATAAATTTTTCAGACGTTTTCTTTGAATTGTCTTTCTTCGTGCCAAATTTCATAACTATAGGTCCAATCGAAGCACTCTATGGGTTTTGATTAAAATGAATCAAACACTACATTTTTTCTGTGCTCCAAGGGGCTGTACCCTGAATATCTGATATTAATTTCAGCTCGATATAACGCGATCTTGAGTAAAATGGTCTTGACATACGGACTAACGGACAACAAGGTAATCCTATAAGGATTCCGTTTTTTCCTTTTGAGGTACAGAAAACATGAATTAATTATTTTAATATCGTTATCTATTCTTTTATGTCTTTTGGGAATTTATTTGATATTGTTACTTCACATGTATCTCGATAAACCGTAGTTATTTGCGCATACATTCCGATTCTGCGGAAATTCTGGGATAAAAAATAAATTATATGTTGCTCCACAACCCCCTCTGTCTTTTAGTGAGAAATTGCAAGCACACCGTAGCTGCTTGAGAGGGTGTAAACATTTACATTGGAAAATCCTAAATCATGAAATGTCAGTGTATTTTATCATCATACAGTCTCAGATTTTTTCTATCATCATACAAACAATATATTATAAACAATATTAAACAAGAAAACATAGAAAACATTTAGTCAATTCAATAAAATAGTTGTATAAAATAGCTTCTTTAGCAAGTAGCAATTTTGTGGAGCAACACACTTTAAATTGATATAACCATTTTATTTACGAACATCGAATCGAATAATGAAAACTGCATTTAAATCAGTTAAGCCATTTTTGAGATTAGCTTGAACAAACGCTCATACAAAAAAATTAAAAATCATTGTTTTGGGTTTTATTATATGCCCCCAATAATATTTTTATGATATATCTTCCATGTACAGATGCCGATCAGTTACGATTTTATTATAATATAAGCATAGGTAAACCAGCTCAGGTTCTAGGATCTACGATGATTGTTTAATGTTCTTAATGCACTACATAGAATGTCAAAAACTAAGGCTTTGCAGAATACGCTGAATCACAAAATACCAAAATTCCGTATGATGTAATTGAACTTTAATCTCATGGAAAATGAACCAGCAAACTCCAACTTAAGTATGAAGCTTTTAACGACTGAGTCAGACGTTACAAACGCGGTAATCAGTGCTAAAGTTGCTACATTTAATGGAATTTGCTCCGGACGGCGACTGTCGTGTCAAAATGTATTAAATATTCGTCGGCTTGTCAATCTGATCTCCTATGACGAGCTTTGAGGGTAAAATTATAGGCGCAGTAGTATCTAGTATTAAATGTTCTTGTGGATCAATCGTTAATCCACTATAACAATGCCGTGGTCCTAGTGCTGATTTCTGATTAGGGAATATTACGTGTGTTTACGTTTTTAAGATTAAAAAAAATATTAAAATCTAATGAAAATTATTAAAATTTTATTTATGTTAAAATTATAATGTAATTATGAAAAAAATCTCAATAAAAAACGTATTTTTAGCTAATTTATATTTTATTCTCCTTAAAATCTAGATCAAGGACGTTGCTTGGAAGTGTAAAAAACTACAATTAAAAATAAAGAAACATATTACAAAAATTCAAATATATTTGTTATTTTTTAATTTCTCAATTAAATAAAAAATAAGTAACAATCGAATTTGTTTAAAACTGTATTTCATTTACTCACTGTCCTCACCGCACCGGCCTATCGAACCTACGAACCTACAACCGTCCCAAGCAATCATTCACTAGACTGACTTCAACCACATTAAACAATAAAAGTATATATAATACACACAAAAGTGCTAGTATTAATAAACATAATAATTACTTTTTAAGAGCAAAACTCATAAGAAATGTGGTTTAAAAGTGTATCGCCACTACACAACCGGCCGCGCGGGAGGGGCCAGAGGGGGGGGGGAGTACGGGGGGGGGGGCGATAACGCATTGTTGAATTTTTAAACGGACGGTTAGTGGTAGCAGATGCAAGCCAAGACACGCCGAATTTAATATTTATAGCTCAGAACTCCTTTTTGTGGGTTATGAGACATTGGGCTGAGATCTACGTCGCCTACTGTTGTTATTCAATTTACATTTATATAGGCTTCATGTCTAGCTTCGTGACAAGTTTACCTTGATATTGTATCAACTCGGTAGTAATGTCATTAATATGTCACAATGGTTTTTTTTATACTCTGTTTTGCCTCTCATGTACACAACGGTTGTTAGGTTTGGATTTACTCGAGCAAGCTCATTTAAAATATTATAAGATAATAGAGGAGGCAGTGTCTTAACGCTATTCGCCTCTACAAATATGAGAGAGGTAAAAAGGATTTGAATAATAAATCTATTTTAGTGCATCGGCTCTCACGTCCAACGGCCACAAAATTGCGTCTTTGTAAAACGAAAGCCAATTCTTGATTAAATTGTATGAACATTCCTTCCATAACGCGTTTTTCTTGTTTTATTTTGCTCTTGCTTCTAGTAACTTGCGGAATTCAGACATCTCGAGTATACTTATTTTTTAATGATTGTGAATTCGTTACGTTATCTCAGATTTGGTATCTAAATCTATTATAAGCTGAAGAGTTGGTTAAACGCGTGTAATTGTTAACATCATATATAGTTCCAATGAACTAGTCAGACGAAATGCATTGTTTTGTTTCCCTAACATTGGTAAAGAAATGGAAAAAAGGGGAAAAAATGTACATAATATATTTTGTTTTAGTGAGCCTAGAGTGAAACCTGTGTAGGGTGTTGGATGCGCCTACATGCTAGTACGTGCAATCAGTGAGAAGCAGCGTCCGGTTGATTGATCGCCGCCCTCTTCCAATAAATATTAAATTTGATCGCCAACACCGTCCGTCGCACTTAGCTCAGAGCAAATGATGTATTAAAACAGAAGATGCATCGCCCCCGACGCGGTACTCGCGAGGACGTGACGGACGCGAGCTACTGCGGAGTATATCGTTCAATGCAGTGGCGAATATTGAAAAAAATATATAACTAAATTGCAATTTTTCTTATTTCTAGTTAATATTGATTGCGCTTCGTCGGAAATGAGTTTACTATGTCTGTTGTTTAAAACTAGATATATTCTCAATATTGGCAGAATAGTGATATTTCGGGAGCTTTTAATTGTGTTCTAAAGAAGAAATTAAACGTGTCTGTACAGTTCGTGACTGACATTTTGGGAGGTCGCTAGGTCAGGGAGTGGAGTGCAGGCCGTGAAGGGCTTATATCGAAATATGTATTGAAAATTCGAAGGGAATGGGGAAAAATAGTGTTTATTTACCGTTTTAAAATCGACGGAAACAAAGGTACAAGTGACTACTTATTACTTATAAACCGAGGACGTTACAATATAAAACATTATTATGGAAAGAATACATTTTACATTTTTTATATGATTTTTTTCGATTCATCTTCGAAATTTTTACGAAATTCGACTACTTAGACAGTAAGTGAGTAAAAACTGCATAGTATTACACTTTTGGTCTTTTATTCGAATGCATCTTTCGTTTAGGGTAGAAATAACTAAGTGTTAAAACTCATTGTTCCCTACTTTTCGTTCATTTATTATTGCGAAACTTAACGCGGCGCGGCGCGTTATCTATCAATAATAAGGTTCACTTGAACCTATTACGATCCCATACAGTCAAACTCCTCACAACTGCGCCGGCGCGGCTTAAATCTCCAGAATTTATTTTAAAATGCAGTTTGAAAACTTCAATAAATAATAATAAAGTTACCGCATGTTCTCTGTCTTCAAAGCTTATTGAGCATCTTTGAAAGTCTTTTGTGGGCCCTCCCGTAGTCCTGTTACCGACTGAACCAAACTAAACACAATATATTCTTGCTGCCGACGTATTTATCGTTTTAGTATTTTCCATTACAAATCTTATCCATATTTTCGAAATTTTATGAAAAATATTCAAATAATGTGTAAAAGTATAGTTATAAGTAACTTTTTAGTACTATACTATCACTATATACACTAGTGTATATAGTGATATCACTTTTTAGTCACACATTTTTCACTTTACTCTTATATATCCCACACATCAGAGAAGCCAGTGACGGCCTAGTGTCTGACATTGCGTGTGAAATGGCGGAATACAACGCTGCGCTTTTTCATACCACACCATGCACAATCGTCGCGACTGCAGTTAAACGTAGTCCTACAGGGCCACGGGGTCCGGGATCAGTACGCGCTGTATCTGTTGCTCCTCTGGTGTCCATCAGGTGACCTCTACGCTCGTTTGTCTTCGTCGTTTTCATAAAAAAGAGTGTCAAAACTCAACGTCGCTCTATGTCTTATTACTCTTTCCACAGTCTGATGAGTGAAGTAATAAAAATAATTCATTCCCCCGAGTGGGAGTCGAGCCCCTGACCCTCACCCTCGCGTTAACAGTCAGACACTGTGAAATGTAAATATTTTTATTTCTCTTTCAAGTATCAGTCTAAACTTTAAAAAGTCGATATCCAAATTTCGATGAAAGCTCCATTTCTAAATGGTTACTTTCAACGGCAGCGCCAGATTTAGCTCTGCGCGGTCTTCGATAACTATATGTTTTTACAGGTGACCTGAGTCAGCTAAGTGCATAGTGTTGTTTGATTGTTCAGCGGTTATTTTGTTAACGGACGTACATATCAATTATTGAGTGGTAGTGGTGGTAGTGGTAGTGGTGTGTGTGTCTGTGCTGGCTCTAGATCGGGTATTTTTTACTTTATGGAATATTCGTATGTTTAAAGATAGATGCAAATAGGTCAAACGATATTGTATAACGATATGATGAAAAAGATTAACATATACCATTTCGTATCTCATTAAATTTAATGGCATCAGACTGAATAGTTCGTTTAACATTAGCTTATTAATAAATATAAGTATTCCCCAAACATAAATTTGAATCGACTACAACGATATTCACACAGACACGTCTCAACTGAGCCTTAAACGACCAACAAGCCAACTCTAATATATGTACATACATACATTTTATTCACATACTGCTTTAGAGAATAAACAGTAAGTACTCGAAAGGAATTATTATAGGAAAAAATACTTTTTAATTCCACCATCTTCCGTTTGGTAAACAGTGCAGCAGTTATTTGAGACACGCAGACGACATCGACAGGTGCAACTTGATCGCAAATATTAGTAGTTGACGCCACTGTGGCTCAGATGGGTGTGGTTACAGTCAATGCGATGGTTGTGGATTCGTAGCCTGAGTTATCCTACTTGGGGAAGTGCCTATATTTAATTTATAATCTTGTCTTTCCATGTGGTAAGATATGAGCCATCTGTTAAACAATACATGCGGCCACTTATTCCGGAAAAATAACGAATATTTTTCCTACATCAATCAATCGCGTCAATCGCGGCGTTAAGTACTGCCGCGTAACTCGCAACTATAGGTTAGACTCATAGCTTCATTTATTAGCCACTAACTAGTCTTATTCTAAAAGTGACAATTATGAAAGTTTTATCATCGGGACAAATAAATTATAAGTTTCTGAATAACCTCGAAGTTTTAGTACTAAAATTGTTTTGTAGAATTTTGTTGTATTGTACTTGTAAGGTGAACGCAACAGTGTATTCTGCCAGTTATCTAAAGCCATTGCCAATTAAGGTAAAGAGAACTTGCTGAGGGTCGCTAAATTCTCTAGTCTCCGCCGCTTGTAAGACATAATGCGTCAGGTGGCGGTGTCCCTTGCAGCGTTAAGTTCCACCACGCACAATAGTTAGACAATTATAAGTTACATGCATTTCTAATCAAACTGAGAATAATGGAAATATTTTAAACACACGTACCTACTCCCTCAGGCAAGATTCAAATCGACATCTGCTCCACGACGGCCTCTATCTTAGTATTAGATATCACAGCTAGCGGTTTCCACCCGATATCCTTATATCCTTATACTGAATATAGACAATCATATCAATTTCTGGCTCAAGTCCGGCTGTACGCGGTAGTTTAGGGTTCAAATTCACTGAAGTTGTCATGTATTGTTAAATTGTAATTATTAGTTAAACTTAGCAAATATATTCGACAAAATATGTATATTATATGTAGATGATGTGGAGGTAACATATAAAAGTAAGGGAAGTAGAAGAAATCCTCATACACCGCCTTCTATTTATTTAAGAACACTTAGACGCTGCACAGCGCTATAAAATATACGTCGCGTGGAAAATTTACCTTTTCAGAAGTGCCCTTCATCGGACTTTATAGTATTATGCTTTATTATAATCTTGATGAGACTCAGCATCAATCCCTTGAGCCATTTTTCTAAAACAGAGAACCCTAAATTATTTATTAGTGATGAAACATCGATAAAAGTAAAAAAATGCCGTTTTTATTTTATTTTTCAGGGTTCTTTTAAGGAAAAAAGGAAGCCTTATTAGATCCCTTTGTTGTCCGTCTGTCTATCTGTCTGTCAAGAGCCTTTATCTCACGAACTATATACTCAGATCTACGATCCCTTGATTTCTTGAAAAAATTTTATTTCTACATTTACTTTAAAAAAATATATGCCGTTTATATCACAAAAAATCATGTATTTCAACATTACAAAATTAACAGAGTACTTCCGGATGATTTAGAATTATGAAATTTGGCAGGTAGGTAGTACTAGTTCAGAAAAAAATCTGTAAACTATACGTTTGTGTAAATTCTTAAAAATAGCGACGTTTTTATTCTCAAAATTGCAAATATCTGATGGTTGTGAGGTTAAAATTTATTTAAAATAATAAGATAAAAAAACATCAGTTATTCATTTTTTCAACATCATCATCATGTCATCAACAGTCATTTTTTTATTTTTATCGATGTTTCATCACTAATAAATAATTTAGGATTCTCTATTTTAGAAATATGGCGTAAAAGATTGTTGCTAAATCTCATCAAGATGATTTCCCGACGATGGCACTCCTTAAAACATATACACATACACATGTTTAGGTACATTTTCCCCGCGACGTATATTTTACAGCACTGTGCGGTGTTCCATTGAGCCACAGTGGCCTCATCATCACTATTGGTTACAAAACATTTATAAAAATTATCTGTGCGTAAGATGCACCTGCAACCGTCGTCAACTATTACATTACGTAAAGGCACAATAAGTCTACAGAGCGGGTAGGTGCAAGTGGCGCGGCCGACGCACTCGCAAACCAAACAACAATTTCACTTTCCACTCGTGACGACTTTCAATTGACTTTCTTGACCTCGCTTTCACGATGTCCTGCTGCCTGGCGCCAGGTGCTTGGTGCCTGGTGCCTGGTGCCTGGCGGTCATTAAATATTGTTGTATTTTGTATTATAGCTACATGCTTTTGAAATATTTCTCTCATCTTCTTCTAAAATACATAGAATACTGACCGCCGACGAATAGAGATCATAGTTGACAGGAGAATCTGGTGGTAAAACACTCCGCTCTCTTTTTTCGTTGAATGACGGAACTCAAAGTCTTGCTTTATATTAACAGAGCAAGAAAGATAAATTAATTTTTATGTATACTAACATTGCCCCGAGCGCGGATTGAACCCGCAACCATCATGGTGCCCTAACAGCACTTTCGGTGCCTTTTGTGCTATTTTGAATCCGGTAAGCATATTATCCGTTACAAAATGTCGGGTAAAGTTTGTAGTTGGATAGAGAACCGGATTGATTAAAAAAATAGCTATTCTGACATAATATTGACGATCTATAAAAACCGATAATATCGTTTAATATATCATTTTCCTTTTTTTAAACATTTTTAAAGTGTTATTCCACACTTAGGAAAGAACCGACCTGGTCGGTTTCCAGGAGGCGCGGGTTCGAGTCCTGCTACGTTCAAATTTTTATACGTTTTCTAAATAAGTATATCATTTTCCTGTTTCACGCGTATGTCAGGGTGGACAAAGGGAATCTAATTTTAAGATTCTCCGTTACTCCGAGAAAAGGCGTGTTGAATTGCGACACTTAACAGAACAAGGAAATAAAACTAGTTTTGTATTAGTCAAACACTGTGTCGCTGTGCCACGATGGCTTACAATCTATATATAAACACATACATACAAACATATATATATATATATATATATATATATATATATATATATATATATATATATATATATATATTTTTTTTTGTGTTTGAGTTTATCTAATATGTATTACGTTATTTGTATAGTTTTGTTGTGC
>JAAIXJ010000657.1:0-13491 GCA_013403705.1 Heliconius hermathena | reverse complement strand
GGCAACGCACCTGTAGCTCCTCTGGTGTTGCACGGGGTCGTGGGCGGCGGTATTCACTTACCATCAGGTGACCCGAACGCTCGTTTGCCTTGTCTTTTCCATAAAAAAAAACCATATAGGTAGATACTACTGGTATACTACATTGTGGAAGGATATTTCAAATATTCGTATATAAAATTTAATGAACCGCAGTGTTTCGTACATGCCTGTCGCATTTTTTGAAATCAAATAGTTTAATATCGCGGCCACGACGGAATATCTATTATTATTGATTCCGCAATATCTCTAAAACTGGGGAATGAAGTGTCTTAACACTACTCGTACGTTCCCTTTGCCAGTCCTCGCCTAGCTACGAGAATATGCGGAAAGTACTTAAACTTAAATAACAATACTTCCCATAAGTAACTAATTAAACGTATGTTTAATATATTTACATTTTGTAAACTATTATAATGACTTGTTACAAAGCAGCGGAAGACATGTTCCGAATACCTACAAAAACTGAAGGCAATAGAAACGTTCATAATAAACAGCCGTTAGGTAACTTTTCCGGTTGTAAAGAATTTGAAATCATTTTTTGTTTCTTATAAGTCGGTAGTATTTTGTTAAATACTAGTCCTCGTCCGCATCTATGAGTATGTTTATGTTTACTTTGAGGCGTAAAATGGAAAGTCACGTTTTTTTCCCTTTCACGTTGGAATTTCGGGAAATCCTCCGTCACTACTACCTCTACCCTACTCGTCTAACCTTTAAACTTTCCAAGTGTACAAGTTTTGTCTGCGCCTTGTCTGTCACTTTTATATATTATATATAATATAATAGATTTATAATAAAAAACATATATACCCTCATTGGTCTAACAAATTATAATTATAGTGCTATACCCAACAACATTCCTTTCTCATTTTTAACGACTTATATCATATCAATCAAACGTTATATTCGAAATTTACTCACAAATTAAACCTAAAGGCATATTAGGTATTAATTTGCATTAAATCATCCGTCCATACTAAAACCATTCGTCCGTCTCATTTTAACTGGCATTAATTATGTTAAAATTTCTATACTATATTATATTATAATATATAATATAGTATAGTATAGAAATGTTATGTATAGTATAGTATACAAGAATATTACTACTATAGTTATTATACGATAAGCGACTACATGAGCTGAACTGAACAAAGGCCGGCCGTAATAGCGTTTCATGCGAATTATCTGATGCCGTGCCTCGCTTAAATGTATGGATAATTTACACTGAAATATAATAACGTTTACAGTATGTATCTACGAGTATATAGCACACCTGTATCACGTCGTCAGGCTGTAAGCGCCTTCATTCGCTTCCAATTTGGGAAAATGAATTGTTGTCGTTACCTCACGCAGGACGCAGGACGCAGGGTGCAGGACGCACGCGGTCTTTATGTAGAGAAAGCGCATTCCTCTGGAATAAGATTTCAATCTGCACTCACCCCCTCAGCTTAAAGTAAACGTAATAAAACATTTGTTGTAGACAGCGAATTAGATTACTCCGAAACAATGGAGTTATTTATTGTAAATACAATAAACAATGTGCGATATTTGACTGTCCGTGAATGGCGGTATGGTAAACTAAGCGTATTTGTTTTGGCGACAATATTAAACAATATCAATGTTATTGCATCAATTTTCAACTGTTTTGTTCAACTGTTCTATACCTGCGGCGTCACCCGCGTGGTGAGTGGGACAGCCTAGAGTAGAGTAGGTAGTGAGTGACACATCCTACTCCAAAGTGCGAGAGGCACCTCCGACCGCAGGTGCATTGGGCTACATCGCCCTATACGTAGCCTTCCTCCATAAATGGACACAAAAAAACTTTTCAATTCCTAATTTTCAGATTCATCAAACATTGTTTTCTTTAGCTTTATAATATGAGAAGAAATATAAGAGTGGAAACAATCCACAACCGTCGCATGATGTCTAATATTGCATAACAATTTTGTTTATTATTTCAAATCGAAATCAAAATACAGAACTAAAATGCTCAAATGGAATACGCAACAGGATATTGATCTATCGGAAAACGGAATGACTTTTATAATATATTTACCTTCCACCTTGCTGTAGTGGTCGACGAGTTTCTATAATGTCATTTTAAAAATAGAAAAGCTAATTCAAATCTGCTTCCCTTGGGAGCCATTTGGATTACGATTCTTAGGAAAGAAATAAAAATATATATTCTAATGTTTGTTATTTAGGTAGAAAATATTGAATTGATCTAATGGATGTTTGATGATGAAGTGTTTTAATATTACTTTCTTGTAGCTCTGCCAACAATGCTCTCTGCGAGAGGAGAGTAAGAAAGTGGAGTAAAACAGGTACATATTGAATTTGGCAAAAATAAAAACAAATTTAATGTAAACTTCATGAAACCAAACCACAGAAATATTCATATTCTTAATATAAACTTTAGCACAAGCGTACTACACACTTCCACTGAGAACATTGTGTGAGTAGCAGGAACCAAAGCGAAACTTTGTAATTTTTTTTTTACTTTATTTAGCTCCACACTGTATCCCACTGCTATATAGCTGCTATATAACAGGATACAGGGGTACGATGTGAACCTAGTGTTAAGACACTAAACTCCGTACCCTACGCATCACCCAATTTTCGTAAAATTGGGTGTAGAGTCTATGTACCAAAGTGATAAACGCCGTCTCTAACACTGTCGTGCTTACAGCAGCTTTGCTGCTTCGCCGACGACGGTCCTAACTTGGTGTTAGTATGATAACATCACATCTATAAACATTTACAATGATGCTGGAACCCACAGTCATCGAGATACTTTACAAACACACCAAAATAGCCAAAACAACATATAATTCAATACAATTGAAATACAGATAGTATCCGAGTGTATTGAATAATGCAAATAGTCTCGTCAGTTTGATCTTCACAGAGTTCAAGGCGCTATTTGATGACTCCAACTGAATTTGCAATGTTAGAATTAATGCACCGACGTATGCAATATGCACACCGATATGAGTCTGAGAATTGGAACAAAAATGGAAAAAAAGAGTGTTTTAACACTACTACACTTAGAGGCAGAGCTGTCTACTGTGAGAGTGCTAAATGTGAGAGAAACGTGAAGCTATAGGTTCGAATTCGTGGGCATATTATCCATACAAATTGATTTTTTAGTGTAAATGGAATTGGAATGAATCTTGTGAAGCATAAATGACTTCTTCATTTTCTTAATAGGCAAAAGAATTCAAAACATGTTTATCTAACTACGATAAAATAAACGTGTGAAGGGTCTACAAAATACATACAATAATGTATTTGACTCAAAAACTACTCGACGGTACTCGTATTTAGAAATAGCGGCGACCGCGACGTGTCTTGGATGCGTCCGAATTATTTGCTTTTCTTAGTTTATTTGATACATTAATTATTTGATACGAATTAAGAAAAGCCTTTCTATCCAATAAGAGAGTAACATAATATAAAAAAAAACTAATTTAAATCCTTTGTTTGTTGCAGCTTAGATCGCGACCAACCCTTCACCTTCCAAATCGGCGTTGGACAAGTTATTAAAGGATGGGACCAAGGTCTCTTAGACATGTGCGTGGGTAAGTACCGAGAACAGTTTAAATTAAAAATAAATAGCTTTACTCTGTATTTATCATAACACACAAAGTAGCCAAAGGGAACTCGTTTGAAATAATCTGTAAGGTTAAGGCAATTATGATACGTTTTACTTAATATACGTTCAAAGAAACAACTGAAGAAGATCAATTGATGCCACAACCTTGTCTCTTAAATACATGACGAGTTCGACATACACCAGTATGGCATGCATCTTTCCGTGTTTCGCCGTATATTTAGAAAGACTTTATCTAATATTTAGGCATTCTATACTGTAAACCATGTAAGGACGTTGCGGGGAAAAAGAAATAATTTTGAATACATACTTTAAAAATAGATACATAGATATTGACAACATACAGACAAAGATCAAATCCAAATGTGGCGTGACGAAACCTAACTACGGTACGGTACGGGCAGATACTCCCCAAAATCTCGACGGTGGCGTCCATCCAACTCTTATGACACAAAAAGTGTACCTTTTCAAAAGCAAACAATACACCAAAATTGATACAGCCGAGTAATTATAAGTTGTAACGACGCATTCTATACAACAAGTTGTTCCTCGCGCGTCTCCGCTCTCGAGGGAGCTACGTCTAGTTAAATTCCACATGCACGAACAAACTCCATACAACATAACTACTGTTGGAATAAATCAAACATTCAAACATCTTCACTCCGGTCACAAGAACCTGTTGTGACTTGTGCGAAAACAAAATTGTGTGTATTTCCTTCTGTTAGAAACTTGACTTTGAAATTATTTTTGCTAGAAACAAAAGTAAATAAAGAACTGCAATGATAGTGGCTAATTGAGTGACGTCACTGAGTCTGTCTACCTCGTATCTTGCGAAAAATCCTTGTACATTTTAAAAAAGCGGCACATTCTACGTTTCCCAGGCTTTTAAAAATATTAACCAGCCAACAAGTAATTTGACAACATTAAGAAATAAATTATTAATAACTATTTCAATATAATATAAAAACAATACGCTATTCACGTTCTTTACATACAACTTTGCGAGAGCGATTAAATACATAGAACGTGATACTAAGCAACATCCACAGATTAGGATCACCGACAGCCGCAGTGGCAGGTGCAGCCAGAGGCAGTGGGAGGATCTCTTGATCGCTAGGGAAATACAAAAAATTGTACTGATCTTTCAAAGCGTGTATTCAATACTACTAACACGCAATATAAATAATATAGGCAGAACGTGGAGAATACTACAATCTTTATCCTATCCTATCCTCTAAAGTAAATGCGGGAGATTCGTTAAAATAATTGAGACCCTCAAATGATTAGCGAAAAACTGACAACAGTCCACACATGTGTTCAAATCTATTTCAAAACTAGATATCCTGTTATTTTTAAAAGTCTCCAGCTGTTTAGGTCTGAGGTAGTCAGTTTAATGCTGACTTACAAGATCACGCATTATTTTTTAAATATTTTTTTGGGTTTTCGATTTTAAAAGGAATAGTTATTGTTATTTTTTATTTAAATAATAATAAGTATGGGACACTTGAAAAACAAATGATTTTCAATGATTTACTGCATTATATTGTCTATAAAAAACAAATGATGCGACATCGTAATTTTAGACTTAAACTTAACTACGATCTTTATATTTAAAATATTTTTCGTTTTACTTATCTAGTTCGACAAAATACTCCAAAGGGCATTCCTTAAAAAAATAACCTTTCATTAAGGGATCTCTACCTACCCTGCAAAATGAAAATAAGGGTTAGGATATAAGCACTGTGTCTGTCTTTAAAAACTTATAATACTAAATGTCCATTGAACTTTCCAGGTGAGAAACGTAAGCTGGTGATCCCGCCGTCCCTCGGCTACGGCGAGCGTGGAGCCGGTAACGTAATCCCCCCTAAGGCCGTCCTCTTTTTCGACGTCGAACTTATCAACATTGGTGACTCCCCTCCATCCACCAATGTCTTCAAAGAGATCGATTCTGACAAGGACAATATGCTGTCCAGAGAAGAAGTGAGTATTGAGTTAGCCTTCCTCGCGTTGGACTCCGACGGCGATAGGGAACTGTCGCGGGAGGAGGTCAGTCTATGATGGATTAAGGTCTGATTCCCCTAAAGTACTCGTAGATCGGTGTTGGAACTTCTCAGACGCTCTTGAGAATGATCTTTTGACTGACGCTTTGTATAGGCCTGAATTGAATGAATATTATACCTGAATGTCAACTTTTTATAATTTTTTTTATAATTGAATTATGATTATCTTCTGATGTTCGTCGCAATGCCTGAACTCGATTCATAGAGTATCTGCTATTTATATGTATAATGTTACTGTGTAATCTGTGTTTACATGTAGCCTATTGCTTGAGACTGGAATTGTGTTTTCCTTTTATACCTACATCTCGGCATTGAATATATTACCTTGATCTATAGAACAGTGTTCTAAAACTTGTGAATGTAAACATAATGGTATATAAATAATTATTTATTTTTTCTTTGGTTATTTATTTATTATAAATGTTATAAATTATGTTATATTTCAATTTCATTTTCATTTGCTTTCACGTTTTGTTACTAATTATTTGGACAATGCTAGGTAAGTGAATACCTCAAGAAGCAAATGGTGCCATCTGACGGCGCTGAGATGAGCGAGGACATCAAGCAGATGCTGGAGAGCCACGACAAATTGGTGGAGGAGATCTTCCAGCACGAGGATAAGGACAAGAACGGCTTCATCAGCCACGAGGAGTTCTCTGGACCCAAACACGATGAACTCTAAATTAATTTTTATAACATATATAGTAATATAATACCGCTCTTACTACATATAAGTAGAAGAGGCGGTAACGACTCAGCGAGTGTCTCAAATTTTAAATTGTGCTTATTACTCATAAATCTACTGAAATAATGTAACAAGATGTTGGAATTAATTTATAAATTTCAAAATTTAGGTAATTTTCTGTTGAAACACTCGCATTGGTCGGACAGAATTTGTTCAATTTTATTTAAATCTTTGTACTTAGTGTATTTGTTTTACCGTGTCATAGACAATTTAATTTGTTTTTATAATACTAAAAATTTTAAATATTTTTTTCTTTTAATTTACTTTAAATATCTAAAGATATAATATGTTTCGTTTTGATAGTTTATTTAATTTATATATTTTGAAACTGGTTTTATGTGGTTGTAAGTTTTTAGTCCTAAAAATTGGAAACTTTCGATATCAAGATATTTTTTTTAACATTTAAAATATAGATATAAGTAAGAATCGAAGAAATTTTAACTAAGTCGTTATCAGGGCCACACTCCGCAACAGTCGCTTTAGTTCGAAATTACAATAAAAATTAGTTTTTAGTTCATTAATAGTTTTAAACAATATATTTTCTCAGTTATTTTATATTCAGTTGCTCCTCAAACATACATTGTAAGGCATAATATGTAATTGTAACTCATTTAATCATTCCGCTGTTGTTCAATAAAGTAACATTATCGGGTAGTTTCGTATTTTTATTTTATACCTAAAAGCCTTTTATCATTAAGTGTATATATAACTAAATATACTTAACTAAACAATTGACATATCTACTTTTTTCACCTTTTTATAAGGTAAAAAAGAGATACGAGTGATATCCATCTTCCAAGGTGGTGAAACCCAACGCCGGGATTTGATTAAACATGTATAGAAAAGCTTAAAAATATTTTAAATTAAACCATAACTTATAATATATTGTAATATTTTATAGTGCATCGCGGACGTTGAATAGTGCAGAAGTTAATTATACACAAACATATAGGGAAGCACTAGCTATAATATTTTGTATGAAGAAATTTCATCAATATCTTTCACAAAGGTATACCAAATATGACAGCGAGTAGAATGCGATGATGGTCTATTGACATATCGATCTACGACTACGATATAGAGTATATTTCAACTAATATATTAATAGTTTAGCCAAGGAATCAATTCCAAAACAAAGGATTTTTTTTTATTTTGTGCAAGACGATGCATTAGGTTTAAGATCACATCTATAATAAATTAAAAAAACAGACAATTAGAGATTCTGTTTTAGGCAGAGTATTGAGTAAAATGGATGAGCCAACCACTGGGAGATCGTAAAAACGAAACCAAATTTTAATTGGGAAGCTGAACTACGTTAAGAATTAGGTTGCATGATGTGGGGTCACAGTTTGATGGTACCTGAGGCTTGCAGGCGGAAAGTTCTAGAGGATTGTAAAGTACAAGGCTTTAGCTCGCAACTATGTTTGGTGGGAGGGTGTAGATGAAGCAATCGAAGCGCAATATCGCACTTGTGAAGTACACTGTAAATTCTAATGCATCATATATACTTTGGTTACGGTCGGGAAGTCCATGGACCAAATTTCACTTTACACGCAGTTCTTAGGTCCTATATTTGATAAAACTTATTTAGCAGGGGTAGATATAATGTCGAAATCGATAGAAGTATTCCAGGTATCCAGTACTTCTACGGGTGATACTATAAACCACTTTAGTGCAATAGCCCACATTGCAGAATCTATTCTGCATACCAAAACAATTAGTATGTTACTATGATTCTCCTTTTACTAGTAAAGAATTTCATACCTTTCTCGAAAATGACGGAATAGAGCATGTGTTTACAGCACAGTGTCATCCTTCATAGAACAAGGCCGCTGAAAATGCAGTTAAAACTACAAAAAATATTATAAGGAAAGCTGTTATACAAAATATTAGTGTAAATAAGGCCCTGAATAGTTTTCTATTATATTATCGTAACATTGAACATTGTTCTACTGGAGAGGACCCTACAATGTTGCTGATGAGAAGGTCGTTGCGAACCGGGTTCGATAAACTAAAACTTAACAGGGAATTTCAGACACTGAGAAGTAAAGTCTGTCAAGTAGTGGCTCGTAGAAGTAAAAAGGATTAAAAATAGTTTAATATCGGTAATATTTAAGGGACATAAGTAGAAACCCGGGGCGATAGCAAATGCTATACAGAGTGCCGATTATAAGATTATAGACACAGATGGGAACTTAGTGCAAAGACATATCGACCAGCGCAAACGGAAGCCAAGCAGTTTATTAGTTTGCCTTGTCAATAAGAATAATAGGTATGAAGAGGCTTTTTCAAGCCGAGCCACCTGTGGTGTACCAGGTACCGTTATTTTGCAACTCTTGTATGTAATCGTGAAGAAGTAGGAAACAATCCTAGTGTGAATGTTGAGGATGATCAACTAGAAACATTTTCTACTTATACTTATTTACAGAATGACACCGGAACCCAATTAAGACGAAAATTGTCAAGGACGATGCATTCTTGAATGATAAAGCCGTGAATCCTACGGTACTACTGATTCTACGGTATTTTGTCGGTATCACGATTGACTCTAAATTACAGTATAATTACATTACTTAGTTACTTAACTCAACAGCTTTCACAGTATCTATAAAAAAATAGATTATTAACTGACGAGGAGACATTGTGTTAGTTAGTTGAGTAATGCGTCGTTCATGACTTCACTAACAATAGAATGAGAGATCTATATGGATATAGATCTATAAGTTCTGTATTCTATCGGGATACAATTGAAGCTCTAAATTTCACTCGACTATTTTTACGTATATATGTTTTACGTATATATATATTACGTCTACCTGGATATCAAATACCTAGTGTCTATGTCTCCTAGAATCTGATTTGATGAATGAGTGATGAGTCAGTCAGTCTAAAATGTACACCACAAGCTGGGGAGTTAACAAATATGCTAAATTTCATGCATGTATGTATGCACTAATTAGTTTACGAGCTATGAAGTTCTCAAGAGTAGATTGAAATGGTTCGTATAATATATACATTGCGCGCTTCCAGCTTTTTAACTTGGCTGGACACGCTGGCGCCTGTTGATGGTACATAATATAAAATTATTGGGTGTATCCATATCGAGAATACATTTTTACACGAAGAAAGCGCATGTTTCCTCAGCCCCAGCAAGTCCAAGTTGAAAAATATTTGTTCTTATTTAACAAGCATTTGTTAAGTCTACTCGTAACAATGTAATAAACTTTAAGGAATTGAATTTAACCCACCTTGTGTAGTAAGTATACAATAATATGGTCCTGCTGGTCTGATGATTGAACCAGAACCTAAAATTGGAAATCTTCATAAACACTTGTGTACGATAAAAGTATTAGGACCTTGAATAAGTTGCTGCTGTTTTTTGAAAGATGGCGTTGCGGCACTCTGTGCGTGGAATTTCGTACGGTAACGAATCACCAAAGTAGTACTATATGTAACCTCAAATTATAGTAGAATAGTGTTTACTACAGTGTCAACTACATATTTATTTTCCCTTTGTGAAAATGTGTACTTTTGTGCCAAATAAAGTGTTTTTGCGGGGAATTTTATTGCACTGCTTTATTCAGAAAAAATCTGCAGCAGAAGCACACAGAATTCTCGTTGAGACAATGCTTTGTCGAATACAACGTGCAGAGACTGGTTTAGGCGCTTCAAAAGTAATGATTTTGACCTTGAAGACAAAGAGCGTTCTGGAGCACCGACAAAATTTGAAGACAGAATTGGAGGCATTGCTTGAAGAAGATCCATGTCAGACGTTAGTAGAGCTCGGGAAAACGTTACAAGTAGATGCGTCAACAGTTTCAAAACGTTTAAAAGCGTTAGGAATGATCCAAAAGCAAGGGCATTGGGTGCCGTATGAGTTGAAGCCGAGAGACGTAGAACGACGTTTTCTCATGTGTGAATTGTTGCTTCAACGGCAAAAGAGAAAAGGTTTTCTGCACCGTATCGTCACTGGGGATGAAAAGTGGATTCACTACGACAATCCAAAGCGAAAAAAATCGTGGGGCATGCCGGGTCACGCATCAACATCGTCGCCAAAACCAAATATCCATGGTTCTAAGCTTCTTCTCTGCATTTGGTGGGATCAGCAGGGCGTAATTTATTATGAGCTGCTTAAACCTAATGAAACTATCACGGGAGCTCGCTATCGACTTCAGTTGATGCGTTTGAGTCGCGCTTTGAAAGAAAAGCGGCCACTATACAAGCAGAGACACGACAAAGTGATTTTATTACATGATAATGCTCGGTCACTTGTGGCAAAACCAGTCAAAACTTACCTGGAAACACTTCAATGGGAAGGTCTACCCCACCCGCCGTATTCACCGGACATAGCCCGCTCCGATTACCACTTGTTTCGGTCGATGGCGCACGGTTTAAGCGAGCAGCGCTTCCATTCTTTTGAAGTAGCCGAAAAATGGCTTGATTCCTGGATTGCCTCTAAAGATGAGTCGTTTTTCCGACAGGGGATTCAATTGCTACCAGAGAGATGGGAGAAAGTGGTCTCTAATGATGGACAATACTTTGAGTAATGTCATTGTAAGCATTATATTTTAAATTAACTTTTTTTAAACAAAAAAACCAGCGATAACTTATTCAAGGACCTAATATATTTTATTTTATAGTTTTTCTTTTTAAACTATAAAATTTGTATTACCATTCTGAGTCTCTTGAACTAGACTTGTTATCGTAACTTTTTCTATTAATCAAAAGTTACAAAATAAAACTTCAACACAAGTCGGAGTAAAATAATAATAGTATGCGTAATTAATGCATCAAGAGATGCGTAATTTAAGGTAAAATTAACAGCGAAAAGAGTCAACTCATATTTTTTTTAATGATATAAAGTAGTAAAATTCCAATAGGTTAGTTAGTTTAGCTTCTTATACCGTTCATTATACATACACATCTTTACCCATAATTCTTATCGTATTCTGTACTAAATTCGGATCCATGCTTCTATAATGCCGAGCTCAAAAATTATATTTCATAAAAATTTTGTTTATTTAAAATGTTGTAGTAATTTTTTTAATAATTAGTCTTAAAAGTCATGGGCGAAAATCTCTACGAAAAATTATGACGACGGCCAAAAATGGGAGACAAGCTGAACAATCACAGGCCGGACTAGTGATCAGTGATAAACGCTGGTTTTATGTATTTATTTTGCTTTAAATTCAAAAAAGCATCCATTCGAAGCTAAAGGGATAGTCACTATGAATTTTCGAGAGATGTATGTCCGCAGAAGTATTTTACACACCTGTTATTACACATCTACACATCCAAAGATGCCATGTTCATCAACACATGTAATTACACATCCACACATGTGTTATGTAATATGTTATGTTATATCGCATTGCCACAAACGATATCACATCTAAACATACTTGTGATCTTGCATCAACATGTGTCATCTTACATCCACACATGTGATCTCACGTCCACACATATGATCTCGTTTCCACACATGTGATCTCGCAATCACATTTGTGATTTCACATCAACAGATGTGGTCTTACATCAACACATGTTCTCTCAAATTACTTTATCAAGTAACCTGGAGCAACCTAACAAAAGAAGAAATATCTCAGCATCTCAAAATAAATATGGCCATATTTAGTTTGAGATGCTGAGATATTTCAATAAAATCAATTTCTTCAATTGAGTTCTTATAAGTTATAACAATAAACAAAATATTAAGCGTAATAATATTCCTTAGAGTTCTTCGAATTTTAAGCCTAGTGACTACTTGGCTGCGATTCTTACATTTTGAAAATCAGCTTCACGGTGTATCCCGCACACAGCAGGGTAGGCATAGGGAACCTAGTATTAAGACACTCCGTTCGCCACTTTCTGCTGAATTCTGGAGGCATTGCGTGTAGAGTGGCAGAACTCAACGTCGCGCTTAGCCTCGACACCAGAGCGAAGAAATGGAAATTTAAATCTAAGTAAATATTTCATCTCCTCGATTGGGGATCGAACCCACAACCAATTGGTTTTACAGTCACACTTTGTGCCGCTGCGCCACGACTGGCCTCAAAATAGATTAGATTTTGACTCTACAGAAACCCTAATCTTTTTGTGACTTACTGTCCTCCTTTATTCTTCACCTGTACCACATTGGTATTGAATTGAACAGGTTTATTTATTAGATAACAATTATGTAATTAATTACCAGCACCTCAAAATAATGTTTCAATGTTATCACATTACAATGGATCCCTGTGCTCTCGCCGCATCCACACATAGTTAGATTTTTATGAGTATTTTTTTGTATAACAGAGTACCAAAAATTTGTTCTTAAAAAGTTTAATATTTAATAGGCGAATAATAACTCTAATTTTCTACAGTTTCTTTAACATCACAGCACACCTAGTAGAAGACAGCAAACGTTTTAAACGGTTTTATTTAGCTTGCCCAGGTTGTTTGGGTCAAATTTAGTAATTGGAATTTTACCCCTAGATCGATCTGATATTTGGTACCCACTCTTAATATTGATGACAATACAATTAAAAAAATATAAAAATAAAAAATGGGCACGTGAAACTATCATATATTAACTCTAGTTAGATACGCAACGCCGAACGATTTTATTATTTGTCTGATCAATACCCCAGATTGATGAGAAGATTGGTGCGATCTGGTAGCTAGGACTTACCGAATTATTTTTTAGCTTTTAGTACATTACCTACATTATTTTTATTGTAATAAAACCTTTTTACATAGAAATATTTTTTTTATTTAATTTATTATTATTTTTTTTTTTAATTAATGGCTTGATTTTGCGATGACAGGCGCAAAATAATCTGCCAGTGTCACGTATAGTAGAAAAAACACGAATGATATGAAGCAGAAAATTTTGAGTGATATTATGAATTATAGATATGGAGGTGGATGTACTGGATCAAACACTAAAACAAACAAATAAACGCTATATTAGAAATGTACAAATGAAAATAAATAGTAAAAAAATACATACACATTGAGAACAACTATAACTTAATGTCATTATCTACAAT
>JAAIXJ010000773.1:9574-80827 GCA_013403705.1 Heliconius hermathena | reverse complement strand
TTCCCTCTGCCTAACCTGCTGTGTGCGGGATACAGCGTGAAGCTGATTAAAATAAAACTAATACTCAATATTTAAGGGCAGTTTGCCAAAATACAAACAAAAAAAGTATTTAAATCGGTTAAGCAGTTTCTGAGATTATCGTGAAGAAACGCACAGACAAACAGACCAACTGATCAAGTTTTATTACATTGTTAATTGTAATATCTTCTATGTATAGACACCGATGAGTTAGGATTTTATTGTAAGTATCGATAAGTTATATTTTTATTTCAAACATTCAATTGAAGATTCTTATGGGAGGTACGAAAATGCGACCTAAAGTTTTAATAACTTTCTCATAAAAAAACTTCATTGCGCTGGAAACATACATAATAGGTATATCAATACACGAACATAATTCAGTGTGTTAAGTTAATAATTCTGTGGTATAAGCGGGCGAAGCCGCGAGCGGGTCGCTAGTATATATATATATATATATATAGAGATGCTTGCCATGCCATGCTTGCATAGCTATGCTTCCCTGTCTTCAGCTTCCCTTAAAGCAGTAATCATTGAGAGTTCAGTAATTTCTCTGACGGCGTCGGACCATCGGCAAGGTGATCGGCCTCTAGGTCTTCTACCAGAAGGTAGATTTTGCCAACAAAAATCAGTTTGTCGAGATTATCTGAGTATCTTCTAGCTATTTGGGGGTGGTAGTGGAGAGTCTGTCTTGAGTTTTCAGCTGGCTGGGGATTGATTTTATAAGCTTATAATAAAATTACAAAAATAGTATAGTATAGTTATAGAACTATAATACATGCTTTAAATTGATATAACTTTATTGTTTATGAAACAATTGTAATAATCAAACGCCAAATGTTAAGCAAAACTTTTCAAAATTTTGCCAGTCGTTTCTGAGATTAGCGTGAACAAACGCACAGGCAAACAGATAAATTTTTTAAAAATCATTCGTTCTGTACCATATCTCATCTGTACCAATAAATGTCTCCAGTGATAGTTTTTCTTGCACATCTTCCATGTACAGACACCGATTACGATTTTATTATAAGTAAAGATATATATAGATAGCAGAGTTAAAATAAACTATAACTATATTTATAAGTAGATTGTACTGACATTTTACATATGTGATTTATATGTATAAATATTGAATTTAAAGTGGAAGCATTTTAACAAAAACACATTTCTTTGAGTTTTCATTGGCTTTGTGCACTTTTTTATCATACAGACTATGTCAAATTAAATTCCTTCGATCGAAAAATTTTGTTAAAAGCGTAGAAACTTTGTGTTTTACGTTTTATGTATAATACAAATGTATAAATTTTATTTTATTTATTTTTCAGGCAGCAGAAATCTTCTGTTAGTATTTTTTTCCCTATTTTCCGGCGACTTTTTAAGATACTACGTATTGAGTAAAGATTCTTAACGCCGCACTTTGTCTACCAGAACGGAGAAATGAACTTGCTTTAAAATGTACTTTACACTTACAGTCAGACCCCGTCGCAATATAGTGCCTTGGGCGACGACCTTTATATCAGCCAAAGTGAATTTTACTTATTTAACAATAAGATTTAAGCTAATAGAATTAACAGTTAAAGTACGTTGAATTTTTGATGTAGCTCTCACCAAGATAAGTAGATTTTATTTGAATATTTCTAAGACCGCAAAGAGCTGGTATAATTTATTCAATGCATTACGCTATTTACATACTAAGGTAATATGATAAGTATTTTACTTATATATGATTATTTTACTATATATTATATTATATTATATTAAAACGTGAAGTAAAGAATAAAATTGGACTCATTTTTGCAGAAATTGCGTGTATGTATAGTGAATTTTGACATACTCATTTAAATTTGGTAGTACTTATTTAGAAAACGTATAAAAATTATGTACGTAGCGGGACTCGAATCTGCGCTTCCTGGAAACCGACCAGGCGCTCTGACCACTGAGCCATTCGTTCATTGAACGTGGAACGCGGGTTCGAGTCCCGCTACGTTCAAAATTTCTAAATAAGTATTTTTCTTTCTTAAGTGTGGATTAACACTTTAAAAATATTTAAAATTTAATAGTAGTCAGTTATAAAGAGAAGGTATATATAAAGTCCATATTTTTATGGTAATACATGAGAAAAATTAAAAATGAAATATAAATATTATATGCTAGCTATACGTTTCTAAGAAACGAATTGAGTATTGAAAATATGAAATATACTATACTTTTAAAACTGTGTTAGAATGATCAAGATATCTTAGAGGCCAGTCGTAGCGCACGCGCATGTGCCTAACACAAACGTTTGAGAGTAAACGTGACAGGTTGTGGGTTCGATTCTCACTTAAGAAAATGAAGTATTTAACATTTTCATTTATTCGTTCTGATGTCAAAGCAAAACACAACTTTTAGTTCCGCCATTCAACAAGCAATGCCTCCGGAATTCGATGGAAAATGGAGAATGGAGGAAGAATCTCTTTACACTAACTTCTACCTACCCTGTTGTAAGATACAGGGTGATGCCAAAAAAAACAAGATATCTTTAGTTATAGGAAAAATCACATTTATGTTCCACTCTCTAATCAAGCCAAACAATATTTTCTCTACGCCAAGGGCCTGCGGCTGTATAAATATTATAATAACGGTAAATGTTCTTCAACCGAGTCGAGTCGAGTTCTAATTTTATTTTATTTACTTTTAAGAAAACTCAATAAGTAATGATATCTACTTATTTAGAAAACGTATAAAAATGTAGCGGGACTCGAACCCGCGCCTCCTGGAAACCGACCAGGCTACGTTCAAATTTTTATACGTTTTCTAAATAAGTATTTTTCTTTCCTAAGTGTGGAATAACACTTTAAAAATGTTTAAAAATAAAAAAAAATGATATGTTCTTGCCAACTTACTTAATATTCGGTTTCATATTGTTATTAAGCTGATTGAGTCCATTCATTTAGTGTAAATATTAAGATTTTTTTTATTGAATTTAAAAAAACGATTTTTCATTAACAATTTCATCAAGTTCTCGTTGAAAATTTTAACTATACTCGAATTATAAAGGCCAGTCGTGTAAAGTGTGATTGTAAAACCGACTGGTTGTAGGTGCGATCCCCACTTGATGAGATGAAATATTTACTTAAACTTATATTTCCATTTCTTCGTGTCGAGGACAAGTGCGGCGTTGAGTTTTGCCACTCAACACGCAATGCCACCAGAATTCAGCAGAAAGGGTAACATTAGGTTCCCGCTGCCTACCCTGCAGTGTGCGGGAAACAGCGTGAAGCTGATTTATTTGATTTTTATGTACTCGAATTATAGACACCTTTAGGTTCAATTGGCATCTACATGAGCTAACTGAGTGAGCATCTAAATAAGTTTATTTTATTTAAATTCTATCCTATTTTTACTGTTTATTGTTACTGTTTTTCATTTTTTTAAACTAATGGACTTGTTTTTTTTTAAATTAGAAATTATGTAGCAATATGTATTTAAAAAAAATATATTTGACTTGCCGTGTTAGTGCGACATGTGTGTTAATTTAAGGGCAAGCTGAATTTCACCCACTTCCCAGTGACCAACTGAGCTGAAATTTGGATACCGACTACAGTTTCAATGACAACGAAAGCAACAAAATCTTTTACCTGCACAACCCACCCTATATGGATATCAAACGAAAAGGCTTGTTTCTAAAATACAATACATCATGAAAACATATCCAGAAATCTTGTTTTCGAAAAGGATGTTTAGTAACATTCAGCTATAAGATACTTTATTTCTATCCACTCTACAAACATCTCGGACTGGGCAAATATATATGTTCAAATATAAGAGAAAAATGTTCTATTTTAACTTGTACAAAATAGAACAACGAGTTAATGCTAACACAATATTATAGAACAGGTCAGATTGTCGTTCAATAAGCAATAAAAATATTTGTAATCAACGGAACTTGATATTAAATGATCTAAAAAAGCAAAATTGTATAATTATTATAATGAAAATAAACGCCAAAGAAATCTTTTAATTCAAAATGTCGGTACATACGGGTGGAAAGTGATTGTTTAGGATTTTATTTGTAAGCCTTCAAGAGCCTTTCATCTCTAGTTAGAAGTTCGGGGGAACCATATGGTTTTGTCATTTGGCATCCCCTGAGGGCTGTTGGTTAAAGTTATTACTTTATTATTTTTGTATAATATATATTTGTTTCTTTATACGCAACGTTCAATTTTTAATACGGTTCCTTAATAAGTATTTCTATTTCCTAAATATGGAATTAGAGCCCAGTCGTGGCGCAGCGGCAGTAGGTGTGACTGTAAAATCGACTGGTTGTGGGTTCGATCCCCACTCGAGGAGATGAAATATGTACTTAAATTTATATTTCCATTTCTTTGCTCTGGTGTCGAGGTTAAGCGCGGCGTTGAGTTCTGCCACTCAACACGCAATGCCTCCAGAATTCGGCAGAAAGTGGGGAACAGAGTGTCTTAACACTGCTGTGTGCGGGATACAGCTTGAAGCTGATAAAAAATAAGAAAAAAAATATGGAATTACACTTTAAAAAAAAGTTGTAAAGTACAATGGAAATAATCGCGCGCTGACGGAATTTATACTATCGTATTTCTTTATAATGATCTAAAAAAGCAAGCTTGTATTATTTTAAAACTATTTTTTAACTATAATCTAATAGAGAGAGAGAGAGCCAATTGTAGAACAGTAGGGCCAGACCTTTCAGTGCGCATACAACCAGCACTGAGTTTGGGTGGTGGTTTTGGCAGCTATTAGATAGCTAAGATGCAAAAAATTGTACCTAACATTCGCTAAATTGTAAGGCTCAATTTTGTTATATCTTTTTGGAAATAATATTAGAAATGACGTTGTCCATTACCAGACACTAACATGGTTAAAACTCCTTGGCAGATGTCTGAAAAACTTAAAATAGCCTTCAAAAAATCCCTTATCCATACAAATATATAAAAATAATAATTTTAATTTGAGACCGCTCGAGGAAATTAAATATTTATTTACATTTATATTTTAATATCTTCGTTCTGGTATCGGGGCAAAGCGCAGCGTTGAGTTCCGCCACAACACACAATGCCCCCATACGTTGGCGCAAAGTGGGGAACGGAGTGTCTTAACGCTATGTTCCCTCTGTCTATCCTACTGTGTGCGGGATACAGCGTGAAGCTGATTTTTTTTAAATTTTAATATAAGCAAAAAACAAAAAAAAAATCTGAATAATTAATGTCAAATTCAACTTACCACAGGTAAGCAAGCATCATACGTAGTATTCTTAGGTAGCAATAGTGCTGCGCGTATCTTACAATTTCCGTTCTTATCGCAGACATTTTCACAGGTTCTCTTCTGTGGCTCTTCACCCCTACAATTCTGGCTTGCAACAGTTGCTATCGCTCCAAGCAGTATAAAAACCCAGCACCATGACATCTTAACGATATCTGGATATTACACACATCACTACAATATGAGTATTTGCTACATTGTTGTTTAAATTCTATTTATATTCTGTTTAATATACATTCACTTCACATGTCACTTCTGAATCTGAAACAAATAATATTCTAATTACTAAAATTGTATATATTTTTTTCTGCTGCTTCACGCATATAGAAGAGTAGGCAGAGGAAATCTGCCGTTTTTGTTTGTGCGTGTTTTTGATGAAAATAATAAAGTAAAACTAAACTAGCTTCAGGCTTTATCCCTAGCAGGGTAGTCAGAGAGAACCTCTCTCTACATACCTCTTTCACCTCGTCCACTGTCATCAACCTCTTCATAAAATGCTCTCCGGGGGTTCTCATGTTTTTTACGTGACCTTCCTCCAGTATCTTTGATACTGTGTTTTAGAATGTCAACCGAGGTATTCCCTTATCTCTCTTGCCGATGAAAATTATAATAAATAAGAAATCATTTCCCCGAGCAAGCATCGAACTCACGACGCCCAAGACGACCTCAAAAATATTAATCTTATTTTAATAATCTCGAATTAAAAGCAAAGTTAATAATGAAAATAATCGCCAAAGAAATCTTTCAATTTAAAATGTAGGTACATACGGGCGTATACTGATTGTTTAGGATGTTATTAGTAAGCCTTCAAGAGCCTTTCATCTCTAGTTAGAAGTTCGGGGGAACCATATGGTTTTGTCATTTTCCATCGCCTCAGGGCTGTTGGAAAGTTATTATTTTATTATTTCTGTTTATACATTTTTTTATATATCTTAATAATAAATACAAAAACTATACGTTCGTTTTTGAGCGCATGGCTTAGTGGTCAGAGCACTTGATGGTTTCCAAGAGGCGCGGGTTCCACTCCCGCAATGTTAAATTTTTAATATGGTTCCTTAATAAGTATTTTTCTTTCCTAAATATGGATTAACACTTTAAGAATGTTGAAAAGTACAGTGCAACAATAGCGTGCTAGCTGACGGCACTTGTATTATCGTATTTTTTTTGGTTAGGTCCTCTACGGCCCAATATACTTGTTTCGCTCCACAAATATTTCAATATAGGTATGTAAGTAAAAACTCCACGGCTGTTTAACAGACAAATGTACTAACTGATTATATATATATATATATATATATATATATATATATATATATATATATATATATATATATATATANGCATGGGGTGGAACATCGAAATGCACGATGCTTCGATTGGAAAGAGCCCAAAGATGTATTTTAAAAGTAATGACACACAAACCTAGGCGCTTTTCAACTACAGATTTATATACAATTTGTAATGTACTGAATGTTCGACAATTGTTTATCTTGCAAGCTATTTTACGGTAACACAAAAAAATATTTTACAACCCGGATAGTGTAACTTTGAAACGCAGAGACGATAAAGTCTGTCCAATTGAACATCGATGTTTAGCCTCCTCAAATAAACAGTACTATTATTTATGCCCAACGCTATATAAAAAAGTTAACAAAAATCTAGAATCGCCTAACCCTACGAAGGTGTAAAATCGAATTAAATAATTGGCTTTTAACATTAAATTATAATGACACAGAAAATATTATCCGTATTCTAACAATATGACACTTAAATTTCATATGCACACACACGCACGCACGCACGCACGCACGCACGCACACATGCACGCACGCACGCACGCACACACACACACACACATATGCAATTTTTATTTTACCTTACTTTATAATTTTTTTTTTTATTTTATTGTAAATTTTGCTTTGTTTCATATATGTATGTCAAACACTTAGTAATTTATTTTTTGATATTAAGCAACGCTTATGAGGTGGGCGTTAATAGCCGCAAAACAGCGTTTCACTAATGCGGTTATAATCGTACAAATTGTTTCTTGTATAACTTTGCTAAATATTTAAATAAAATAAATAAATAAAATATATATATATATATATATTATATATAGTGTTAAAACACTCCGTTCCCCACTTTCTGCCGAATTTTGGAGGCATTGCGTATTGAATGGCAGAACTCAACGCCGCCCTTTGCCTCGAAACCAGAGCGAAAAAATGGGAATATAAATTAAAGTAAATATTTCATCTCCTCGAGTGGGGATCGAACCTACAACCAGGTTTTACAGTCACACTTTGTGACCATGCGCCACGACTGGCCTCATACTTTTTTACTTTATTATTTTTAACATTGATCTGTCCTATTTAGCCTTTTAAATAAATTCAATATATTAAGCTTTTTCACTTGAGAAAGTGACCCAGCTAAAGGTTTAGTAAATAAAGACATAAACTACCTAAAGCGTTAAAAAGGAAACTATCGATTGATATATTATTGGGTATTTGACGATCCATCTTTCCTTTACGGGACGAATACTATTTCACATTTTATTTACGTCCCAATTCACTTTGTATTATAATATCGAAATGGTAAAGTCTTTATAAATATTTCTAGTTTAGTTTTCGGTACTAAGTATAACATTTTCAACTTAATTTTACTTTTATATTACTTTCTTAATTCTTTTTTTTTTAACTTCACGCTGTATCATGCACACAGCAGGTTAGGTAGAAGGAACCTAGTGTTAAGGCACTCCGTTCCTCATTTTCTGCCGAATTTTGGGGAAATTTTTAAGTAAATATTTCGTCTCCTCGAGGGGGGATCGAACCCACAACCAGTCGATTCACAGTCACACTTTGAGCTCCTGCGTCACGACTGGCCTCAATTCTTATATTATTTTCTTGATTCTTTTTTTCGATCATATTTCAAAATAAGTGGTGTATTCACAAAGTTATTCCTACATTTAAATGACACTCATCAGCATGTTGGATACTTTGAAAGAATTCACATCGAAAATCATCATTTGACAAAATTTATTGTTATAAGAAAAAAATATTTGTATTTTTAAAATTCAATGATTTCCGGAACCATGGTCTGTTTAAAAAATAAAAATTAAATTAAATCAACTTCACGCTGTATCCCGCACACAGCAGGGTAGGCAGAGGGAACCTAGTGTTAAGATACTCCGTTCCCTACTTTCTGCCGAATTCTGGAGGCATTGCCTGTTGAGTGGCATCACCCAACGTCGCGCTTAACCTCGACACCAGAGCGAAGAAATGGAATGTAAATTTACATTAAGTAAATATTTCATCTCCTCGAGTGGGGATCGATCCCACAACCAGTCGGTTTTACAGTCACACCTCGTACCGCTGCGTCACCACTGGCCTCTAATCTGATCTGTTTAAAGAAAATAACATTTTGGATATCGTTTCAAAGTAACTTTCAATTGTGCCATTCAAAAACAAGGATCAACATCCTTTTGTCATTCTTGAAATATGATTTAAATTTCATAGAATACTATTTATCAAATGGCTTGATCGAAGGACGAGTGCTAAGAATCTCGTATTTCAATTGTTATTTCCATGTCAAATATTCTGATATCTAACGAATAAACGGTTTTGAAAGTGACTGCTGGACTGTGAAATTGTTCATTGTATAAGAGTATATTTGTTTACGTGTTTATGCCTAGAAAAATATTAAATTACTGGACTGAAAAATTTATTTTAGGAAATATATTTTAACTTCACGCTATAGCGTGAAGCCAGCATAAAGCAGGGTAGATTGATAGAGCCTGGGAACCTAGTGATAAGATACCGTTCCCATTAAGACACTTCCGTTCCCCCTTTCCGCCGAATTCTTGAGGTATTGCATGTTGAATAGCGGAACTAAAATATGTAATATCTTACTAAAATATGTAAATATGTAATATCTAAAAATATATGCAAAAAATACGCTGCTGTGTGCGGGATGCAGAGCGAAGCTGGTTTAAATATATAAAAAATTTAACGTTGTGAGGTTTGATGCCGCACTTCTTGGCCTGAAACCTTGGTAAATATTAAAAATATTTAAAAAATAACATTCTCCCTCGCCAAATGATAATTCTAAGCAACTATCTTTGGATATTAACCCCAACAAAGAGACATGGGGGTGGAAGTAGGTGATTTGAGTGTTAATTTCCTGCTGTACGCCTATGATGTAGTGCTCATTGCATCATCATCAGAATGCGAGATGCAGGCATTAGTCACAAATCTGAAAGAAGGGTGTGAAAATAATGACCTGAGCCTGAATGCGCGTAAGACAAAGGTTCTGGTATTTGAAATGAAGAAAGGATGGAATGTAACATCAATGTAAATGGTAAGATATTAGAACAAATGAATAAAGTGGTATATTTGGGATGTGTGTTCAGTAGAGATGATGGATGCACAATGTCGTATCGCTGGTAGTATTGGTAACAGGGTTAATGATACCTTAGCTACCTTAATGAGACAACGAAACATCAGCACAGTTGCACGTTTGTCCGTACACAATGTTGGTACCGACGCTATTGTACGGTAGCGAAACGTGGGTATTACAGAACAAAAATTAAAGAAAGATGAATGGTGTAGAGACGCGACTTCTTCGTAAGATATGCGGAGTCAGCTTGGCTGATCAAACCCACAATGAAGAGATACGCCGAATGACGAGGATGTCACGGTGAGAATGAAGAAGAACGCTGAGCTGATTTGGGCACGTCGAACGAAACTGAAGACCTCGGTTGACCTTCGAAAACACAGTATCAAAGATACTGGACAAATGTCACGTAAAAATCATGAGGACCCCCCGGAAGGCATGTGTGAAAAGGTTGAAGACAGTGGACGAGGCGTATGCAGAGACCGTAGCAATCGGCGTCTCGTTCTCTCTTACTACTCCGCTAGGGATACAGCGGGAAGCTAGATTAGATTAGATTTATGTCTTTAGGTAGCGGAAATTTGTAAAAATCTCTGACATATGCTAGCAACAATAACATGTAAAAATTTTGACGTAGCCTAATAACGTATAGCTTAGTTCGTCAGAGCACTTGAACGATTTCCAAGAGGCGCGGGTTTAAATCCCTCTTCGTAAATTTTTTTGTTTTAAAAAAAAAAATTTTCTTTCCAAAATGTTGAATAACACAGAAAAATATAAAATAGAAGCTTTATTATTTTAGTTCACGGCATGGTCCATTTACCTAAAAAAATAGCTTTTTAAGGTTCATGAATGTTTCAAATTTTACTTATTATAAAAAAGAAATTTTCATAGTCAGGAAAAATATGTAACCATACAAAGCTTACAATTAAAAATATGAAAACATAAAACTTTAAAAAGAGAACTTTATAAAGAGCTTTCCTGTTTAAAAGTTCAAAAACTTTAAAAACTATGTGTTAAAAGTTCATTTGTTAAATAATACAATTAGAAAGTTGGAAAATATGAAACTTTCCGAAAGAAATGTGCGTAACAATTTAAATTTATTAATAACACTTTAAAAAATGTTTAAAAATATTTAAAAAAATAGTATTCTCTCTTGCCAAACGATAATTTTTAGTAATTATCTTTGGGTATCGGAAATTTGTAAAAATCTCCCTACAGAGATACTAACAACATAAATAAGTTGTAACAAGCGTATAAAAATTTCGACGTAGCTCGATGAGAACGTATGGCTTAGTGGTCAGAGCGCCTGGTCGGTTTCCAGGAGGCGCGAGTTCGAGTCCCGCTACGTTCAAATTTTTATACGTTTTCTAATTAAATATTTTTCTTTCCTAAGTGTGGAATAACACTTTAAAAAATGTTTAAAAGTATTTAAATTTATTACTTTTCATTTCGTTGTTTAAAGCATTTCCTTTTTATATATATAAATTGTAATAAAAAGTATATTTTAACTACTTACGAAAAACAGGTCGAGTGCGAGTCGGACTCGCCCAACATGGATTCCGTACATAAATTTAATAATTAAGTCTACGGGAAATATCCTAATTTGCGGTGGGTGTATGGCATTCATTTCATTTTAAATTTACTATACATATAAGTTTGTGATGATTTTTTTTCTATTACATACCTATTAATTTTGACTTTTCTTTTTTTTCTTTTATTATAAGTTCTCATTTAGTGCCAAATTTCATAACCGTAGGTCCACGGGAAGTGCAAGTTTTGATAACGTGCCGAATTTGTGCATACATACTTATATCTTTTGATTTTTTTCAGCTCCTAGGCACTGTAAGCGTACATATTTGATATTAATTTCAGCTTGATACCTCTACCTGATCTCTAGAAAAATTGTCTTCACAGACTGACAACAAGGTGATCTTATAAGGGTCCGTTTTGTCCTCTTGAGGTACGGAATACTAAAAATTTGTACTATACTGGACTGAACCGTAAATCTTAAGTTAATATAACGTATAGTAGAAACTAGAACATAAATCAGAATATTATTCCAGCATTACTACTAGCAATATAATCCTATTGCCGATTATCTATTTGTAGATGTAATAAAACATTCGTTTCTCAGTATTCTTACACCTGAAGGCGAGATATTTTTAACTTCTGAACAAATGTTTATTGCGTTTGTATATAACTCGAAACTGATTAACGATTAAGTGACGTTTTTAAAACAATAAATAGAACTATTAATATAAACTATAAATATATGGATAACTATATATCAAAATCAAATCAGTTTCACTCTGTATCCCGCAAGGTAGGCAGGGGGAACTTAGTGTTAAGACACTAAGTTCCGAATCACTTTACGCCGAATTCTGGAGGCATTGCGGATTGAGAGGTGGAACTCAACGGCCAACGGCATTTGGCTTGCACCAGAGCAAAGACATGAAAATATAAATTTCAATAAATATTTCATTTCCTCGAGTGGGGATCGTACGCCACAACTGGCACTCAATTGATAACTATACATAATAATAATAATCATAATCAGCTTCACGCTGTATCCGGCACCCAGCAGGGTAGGCAGAGGGAACCTAGTGTTAAGACACTTCGTTCGTCGTGGCGCAGGGGCATAGAGTGTGACTGTAAAATCGACTGGTTGTGGGTTCGATCCCCACTCGCGGAGATGAAATATTTACTTAAAGTTATATTTCCTTTTCTTCGCTCTGGTGTCGAGGTTAAGCGCGGCGTTGAGTTCTGCCACTCAACACGCAATGCCTCCAGAATTCGGCAGAAAGTGGGGAACGGAGTGTCTCAACACTAAGTTCCATCTCCCTACCCTGCTGTGTGCGGGATATAGCGTGAATTTGAAATACACTGATTTGAAATACACTGTACAGTGTCGTAGTGTATGTACCTTAACATTAAGTTATGCATAAAGCGTTTTCGGAAGTACGTCGGCTAGGCAAATTTGCTTTAGTATTCTAATAAGATATTCTGAATGTGCTACTACATATTTGAAGATGTGTCACGTAGACTTCTAGAAGATTTTGGACTCATCTCTTAAGATCTGGTTTCATATGTAACATTTTAGAGTGTCATATGCAACTAGCGCTGCATATGTATATATACATATGCAGCGCATATATATATATATATATATATATATATATATATATATATATATATATATATATATGTGTGTGTGTGTGTGTGTGTGTGTGTGTGTGTGTGTGTGTTTAATGCTCGCGATATGTAAAGCCTTTTAAACCTGCGTCAGCGTAGGCAGATGGATCCAAGTGTTAAGACACTCTATTCCGTACTTTCCGCCAAGTTCTGGAGGCATTGCGTGTTGAGTGGCGGAATTCAACGCTGCTCTTAAAAAGCCTTTTAGATTTAGTTTAATTTACACTAGTGACCTTCACGCTGGTTGCTGGCTGGTTTTTAACACTGGCGACCCTCGCGCGATAACACTCGCTTGAACTATACGAATTTTTATTTAAAATTCTTTATGTTAATTTTTTGTTGTATGGTTATCTGTACTGTTATATACACAAAAATTCTTAATTTAAATATTTATTTGATTTCGCTCGCAAAATTGTCACATATACCTACCTATATATGTAATAGAAAAATGTTTAGTTATTTCATGTCTCAGCTTCACACTGTCCCGTCCATAGTAAGGTAGGCAGAGGGTACCTGAAAACCTAGTGTATGACACTAGGTTTCCAATGAGACACTTCGGTGTCACTGCGCATTAAGTGGCGAAATTCAACGCCGCGTTTTGCTTCGTTACCAGAACGATGGAAGAAAATACAAAAAATTATCTACCTAAATGACAACTGAAACTACAACCTGTCACGTTTACAGTCACACGCCTGAGGCATACAATTACTGCTATTATAAAATGTAACATGTGTAGATTGTAAAATCACTCTGATGTAGAAACAAAGCAAACGTTTATTTAGCGTTTCTCTTAAATTAAACATTTAAACTTTCTTATAAATGATTTCTGACAGATATTTACTCTTCGCCTACATTTATTTTTGATCTTACATTTTCTAGTTTTAAATTCAAGAATAGTTCAATTCGCAAGGCTGGAGTTGAGCTTTGCATTTTTGTGTATTAGCTAGAAAAAATCTTTAAAAATTAAATATTAATATTATTAAACAGTCGTGGCGCAGCGGCACGAAGTGGGACTGTAAAACCGACTGGTTGTGCGTCCGATCCCCACTCGAGAAGAACTTCGATTTACTTAAATTTATATTTCCATTTCTTCGCTCTGGTGTCGAGGTTAAGCGCGGCGTTGAGTTCTGCCACTCATCACGCAATGCCCCCCGAATTCGGCAGAAAGTGGAGAACGGAGTGTCTTAACACTAAGTTCCCTCTGCCTACCCTGCTGTGTGCGGGATACACCGTGAAGCTGTAGATATTATTAGTAGTTAATAAAAAAAATCTACATGAAAAAATATTAATTTTCCTCTGTCACATAATGCTTCCTCAATTTTCTATTCTCGTCGGTAGTGTCGTGTGAATTAAAATAAATCGTTTCATACTATATTTAAGAACAGTGTTGTGTCTTTCTCTTTTACTTTTAATAAATCGAACTCAAACAGCTATCAACAACATAAGGTGTTGGTTGATTATCACTATACATATATATATAGCTGAGCACAACAGCTTAGACCTCGCGAACTGTAGTAGGTTGACACCAATTTAAAAATGTGATTCTTGCTTGTTCATAAAAAAGGTATATAAAACTATAAATTTAAAACGTATTTTCATACACATATTGTACCGCTTATTGTTAAAATATGTTATACGTATTTAATAATATTTAATATTTTCAATAAAAAATCTATTTTGATTGCAATATTCATTCAAAGTGATAGTAATTTATAAATTAACTATAGTAATAAAAACATTATAAGCAATTATTCGTTTTATTCTTCTACAAAAAACATCTGATATTTTACAGAAAATAATGTTCTAGTTCTTTTATACTACAATTAAATTGAAAGCATAATATACATATATCACTTTGTAAATAATAGAACATGAGACAAAATGGCGTGCTGAAGCTTTTATGGCAGAAGTTAGTACAAGGAGCTCAAGATAAACGACGCCATCACGGTGCAGTTGAGAGGGTAATATTTTATACTGTATGTACACACTTGTTTTGATGCCGATAAACCGAGATAAATGGTTCTGACAAACGGACAGACAGACAACGAACAGTTACTGTAAGGGTTCCGTTTTAACTTTTTGAGGTACGGAACCCTAAAAAACGAATCCCTTTTAGGATCACTTTATTGGCCGTCTGTCCGTTTCTCTACACCATTTATCTCGAGATCGTGTAGAGTGTAGAGGTATCAAGCTAAAATTAATATCAAATATTCAGCTTTTCAAATCACAGAAAAAGTTAAGCTTCTAAATAGGAAGATGCAACTTTTTTAGAATTCCGTACCTCGAAAGTAAAAATGGAACCATTATAGGATCACTTTGTTGTCCGTCCGTCCATCTGTCTATCAAGATTATTTATCTCGAGATCACGTGGAGGTTTCAAGCTGAAATTAATATTTAGGTCTATGGTTCCTTGTATCAGAAAAAATCACGCTTGTAAGTCAATGCAATCAAAAGAAACGAGCATTTATGCACTGATTTTGCTGCATTTTTTATGGAATTCGCTAAGAATCAAAACTGTAAAGGTACTTTCCCTAAAGTTATTTCCCGTGGACCTACTGGTATAAAATTTGGCATGAAATGAGAACTTAAAAAACAGACAAAAAAATTCGAAAAGTGAAAATTTATAGATGTTTCATAGAAAAAAAAATTATAACAATTTTTTACTTGTAGTTCATTTCATACAAAATAAGTACATATATCCGCAAACTTAATTTGGTAAAATTTTATAATTTATACTTCCCGTTCACCTACAATCCTGAAATAGGTTTGAAAGCCTCGCTGGGCGAGTCTAACTTGCACTTAACCCGTTTTTTTTATCGTAAAATACGCGTACTCAAAACTTATAGGGTACTATCCCGTGGACGTATAGTAATGAAATTTGGTACCAAGTGAAAACTTACAATACGAGTACAAATAAAAAAAAAATTAAAAGAAAAAATATTTCGTTTATTCCATATAAAATGATCCACGTGTCTAAAAAATGAAAATATAAATAAATATTTCATCTCCTCGAGTGGGGATCAAACCCACAACCAGTCGATTTACAGGCACACTTTGTGTCCCTGCGCCACGACTGGCCTCATATATTCTTATTCTTGTACTATAAATTCAAACTTAATATTAAATATAAATTAGGTTGTATTCATTATAAAAGTGTTAAAAATTGAAAAATGTGAACAACTTTTCAAGCGATTATTTTCCCAGTTTCCGCCAATTGTATTTCCCCTTATTTTCTTTTCTTTTTTAAATTTAGAATGTGTAGAGTGCCAGTACCTTATGTAGGCAGCAGGTGACTGTAAAGCGCTATATAGGTTGTGGGTTCGATTCACATTCCAGAAAATGAAATATTATTATAATATTTTCATTTGGTAACGAGGCAAGCGCGACGTTGAATTCCGCTCATCAAAACGCAATGCCTCGAGAATTCGGCGGAAAATGGTATGGAACGGAAGTGTCTGAATGGGGAAAGACTATCTTAACACTAGGTTCCCAGGGTCCTTGTGCGACAAAAAAAGCATGAAGCTAAAAAATACCCGGGCACATATTAAACACACAAACACAAACCAATTGTAATAATAATAAGCTTCAAATTTACAAATAAAAAAAAATAAATTAAATAAAATTAACATTTTCTTTTAAGAAATAAAGTCTGCAACGTTTCGAATAATTGTGAACACTTTCTTTACTTTTGTTACATTTTTTTTTTCAATTTCAGCTTCACGCTGTATTCCGCACACAGCAGGGTAGGCAGAGGGAACCTAATGTTAAGACACTCCGTTCCCCACTTTACGCCAATTTCTGGAAGCATTGCGTGTTGAGTGGCGAAACTCAAAGCCGCACTTTCCCCTCAACACCAGAGCGAACAAATGAAAATATAAATGTAATAAGTGGATCGAACCCACAACCAGTCGATTTACAGGCACACTTGGTGCCCCTGCGCCACGAGTGGTACATATTAATGGAATAATCTTAATTAAAACAACATTACGGTTGTCAGTGGGGATATGCGATATTCGCATTATTATTTTGGCTTCCCCTACTTCATTAAATGAATGTTTGTACTGTATGTACTTGTAGCGGCCTGTAGTGGCTTCGTGGCACAGTGGATTGGCTTCATCTGAATATTTTTTTAAAGACATGGTTTTGAATTTAAACATTTGTGGGTTCGATTTCCACTCGGTGAAATGAATTATTTTTCGCTACTCAATACGCAGTTTCTTTAAGATTGAGCGAAAAATGGACAAAGTGAACTTAGTATTAGGACATTCCAAATACTTGGTTCCTTCTATAGACCCGGCGACATGCAGGATACGGCGGGAAGGTAAAAAAAATATTCCCGTCGTATCCTACATTCCGTTTACTTACTTTAATATTAATGGTGATATTTTATAGCTTCGTAGTTTAATTAGATTAATCTACAAATAAAGAAAAAGCATACAGATTAAAAATCTTAGAAAAAGAGGGAAGCTTATGTCATCGTATTAAAAAGTAGTCGATTATTGTATCTTTAACCTTCATCTACATCAGTAGGAATTAATGTCGAAGATTTAATTCTTATTGATTTATGACCTAAATTAAATGAACTCCGTGAACTTGGCACCGCTACGCAGATTTTATTACAATTTTTTTTAAGCTTCACGCTGTATCCCGCACGCAGCAGGGTAGGCAGAGGGAACCTAGTGTTAAGACACTCCGTTCCCCACTTTCTGCCGAATTCTGGAGGCATTGCGTGTTGAGTGGCAAAACTCAACGCCGCGCTCAACTTCGACACCAGAGCGAAGAAATGGAAATATAAATTTAACTAAATATTTCATCTCCTCGAGTGGGGATCGAACCCACAACCAGTCGGTTTTACAGTCACACCTCGTGCCGCTGCCCCACGACCGGCCTCAGATTTTATTATCATAATTGTGTTTAATCTAAATCCTCGTGTCAAATTCGTCTGTACAATATCTTTGATATGTTCCAATGATCCAACGTTCGTTAGATAGTAAAAGTTTGGAAAATTTTGTGGACATATAAAGAAACGTACACACTTTTTCATATAATTATAAAATTAACTTCACGCTGTATCCCGCAAACAGCAGAGTAGGCAGAGAGAACCTAATGTTAAAACACTCTGTTCTTCATTTTCCGAATTCCGGAGGCAATGCGTGTTGAGTGACGGAACTCAACGCCGCGCTTTACCTTGACACCAGAGCGAAGAAATGGAAATATAAAAATAACATATAATTATAATTCTAAAAAAACCTCTCTTTATGCTAAAAAAATAATTGTTACATTTATATTAATTAGAATAAGAACAGACAAAAAAAAATATGAAAATTCAACTATAAAAAGAGGAAAATCGATTATAAAAAAACATGAGGGCGTGTTAATCCCATGGGAATCACCGTGAAGGCCGTGAAGATAAAACTATAGAAATACCTCACATCGACATCGGTTCAATACGAGTGACGATATATCGATAAACATATGAAAGTGACGTAAGACAGCTCTATTCTGTTATATATTATCAATAATTCAATAGTTCCTCATGGCACAGTGGTCTGGTCAGCAGCTTCTTACTATTAATTATTTTAAAAAAGATATAAATACTAGTTATAAGATTTATTAAATTATTTTAACTAATAATAAATAAAGCGCACATTTATTTATGTATGATACATCATTATTACGAATAAAAACTAATAATGAGCTTCAAACTTACAACAGAGGTGGCGCAGGGCAGAAGCGTGTGACTATAAGTAGGATAGGTTGTGGGTTCGATTCCCGTTCGAGGAAATGAAGTATTTAATAGTTTCATGTCTTTACTCGTGTCGGGGCAAAGCGCGGCGTTGAGATCTAAAATTCAACGGAAAGTTGTCAGTATAGTGTCTTAATACTAGGCTCCCTATATCTACATGCAGGATACAGCGTGAAGCTGAGAAAAAATAGCATCATAATACATTTAATATTTTCTAATAAGAAATAACTAGAAAACTAATATCAATCTCCATCGTTTCGAATAGTCAAACAATATTACACACAAATGAAATAATCTTATAAAAACGACATTCCGTAATTAATTTTTCAATAATTCGATAGGAACAAGACACACGCGCGTTGGTGGTACAGTGGAATAACATCCGACAGTTAATATGGTTGTGGGTTCGATCCATCGAAAAAAAAGTAAAATAAGTAAAGTCGGGAAAAAGTAAATTTGTTTTTATTTCTCCGCTTTGACTTGATTAAACAATCACAGTTAAAGGCTGGTCATATTGTTAGGAAGACCGAGCACTAGAGGAAGCTTACATCCAGCAGTTGGGGATCCAGCTTAAAAGTTATCACAGTCTACACCTTTTACAGCACTCTATGACATATATAAAATCAGCTTCACGCTGTATCCCGCACACAGCAGGGTAGGCAGAGGGAACCTAGTGTTAAGACACTCTGTTCCACACTTTCTGCCGAATTCTGGAGGCATTGCGTGTTAAGTGGCAGAACTCAACGCCGCGCTTGTCCTCGACACCATAGCAAGCAATGGCAATATAAATTTAAGTAAATATTTCATCTACTCGAGTGGGGATCGAATCCACAACCAGTCGGTTTTACAGTCACACTTTGTGCCCCTGTGCCACGACTGGCCTCAATATATGATATATATTGTAAGGTTAAAAATATAAATGATCAATTAACAGCAAGAATAGCTTTCATGTGTCCATTGCGATACGAGTTTTATAGTGAAATAAAACACGAAAATAAACGTATGTAAGCGTGACGAGTAACAAAAGTATTGTTTTAAACGTTTGTTTGTAATTATGGCATGCTGATGCTGGCTGAATATATTTTGATATTTTCTTACAGCTAAGTAATATTCAGTTTCACGCTGTATCCCGCACACAGCAGGGTAGGCAGAGGGAACTTAGTGTTAAGACACTTTCCCTACTTTCTACCGATTTCTGGAGGCATTGCGTGTTGAGTGGTAGAACTCAACGCCGCGCTTTGCCTTGACACCACAGCAAAAAAATGGAAATATACATTTAAGTTAATATTTCATCTCCTTGAGTGGGGATCGAACTCACAACCAGTCGGTTGTACAGTCACACTTTGCGCTCCTGCGCAACGACTGGCCTCATTACAATTGATTTTTTTATATGTGATATTGATGAAACTTTCGAGTGAAAAATATGGATCAGGCAGCAGAGTCGTCGGAGAGTTTCTAGTGCTTAGACATTCCACTTTCTCCACTTCGATTAAACAAACTAAAACTCACGACCTTTGTATATTATATTGTCCAATCAACCAATGTCCTACTACGCCAGAATGGCCACGATGGCAATAAATATGGATTCTATATTCATTGGACATATTAATTATTATAGATGACAATTTTAGGGCATACTTTTAACATGACTGTGAATGCAACGGGTTGTGAATTCGATTGCCACTCGAGCAAGTCCAGGCAAAGCGCAGCGTTGAGTTCCGCCACTCTACACGCAACACCTCCAAAATTCATTCGAGTTTTATCATTAGATTCCTCCTACTCTGCTGATGTGTGAGGACTACAACGTGAAGCAAAAAAAAGACAATTTGTGGTCAAACATTAGAAATGACAGTCTACTTGATTTAACGACAACGGAAATCAAGACCTGCGTGAAAGTGAAATAATTTTAACATTCACATTTGACTATATAGCGTCCCTTGAAGGGTAAATGGAGTGTAATAATTCAACGACCCCTTCGCTGGATTGGACGAAACCTACTTACTAAATCATATATAATGTTATAAAGATAGGTGTAGCTCGAATGTAATTTTAATTAAGTAGTTGTTTTTCATTTCTTTCTTGGCCAAATAATGAGGCCAGTCGTGGCGCAGCGGCACGAAGTGTGACTGTAAAACCGACTGGTTGTGGGTTCGATCCCCACTCGAGGAGATGAAATATTTGCTTAAATTTATATTTCCATTTCTTCGCTCTGGTGTCGAGACTAAGCGCGGCGTTGAGTTCTGCCACTCAACATGCAATGCCTCCAGAATTCAGCAGAAAGTCGAGAACGGAGTGTCTTAACACTAGGTTCCCTCTGCCTACCCTGCTGTGTGCGAGATACAGCGTAAAGCTGATTTAATTTTAATTTTTAATTGTTTATTATGGAGATTAGATTTACTTGTATAATATAAATGTTCCACGAACGATTTCTACCAAGTAATATTATGATTTTTTTTTATTAAAAAAAATTATTTGGTTTTTTTTTTAATTTATCAAAATTCAAACTACTAAATAAATGATGTGAACTAATGACTCTTAGATTAACCATTTAAATATATAAGTAAACATCGTTTGTGTATAACTATCTCCTTAAAATGGCTTTAAATGTCTTCTTCGCTTTATTTTCCTTTCTTTCATATATATTTTTGATATAAAAATATACGTAAATGTTTCACACATTTTGTAAATTGTAAATAAAAAGCCAATGTTAGATAATTTGGTATTTCCAAATCGGGGAAATAAAGACTTTCACGAATTGAGATGAAACGCAAAACTGTCGCATACTGACGGTAAACAAACAGCTTCTACATATAAATAAATAAATAAAATCAGCTTCACGCTGTATCCCGCACACAGCAGGGTAGACAGAGGGAACCTAGTGTTAAGACACTCTGTTCCCCACTTTCTGCCGAATTCTGGAGGCATTGCGTGTTGAGTGGCAGAACTCAACGCCGCGCTTGTCCTCGACACCAGAGCGAAGAAATGGCAATATAAATTTAAGTAAATATTTCATCTGCTCGAGTGGGGATCGAACCCACAACCAGTCGGTTTTACAGTCACATTTTGTGCCCCTGTGCCACGACTGGCCTCAATATATGATATGCTCCATATAATCATTACTAAATAAATTAAATCTTCAAAAAAGACTTACAAAACTGTTTACTCTAAATTATTATTTCCACGAGAGATTAAGTATTCTCATAGCATATAATCTTTAGATAAATTTATTTTTAACTTTGAAGTGGCGTTATCTGCATCGAGTGGTTCGCCGACCGCCCACGATAACGTGTAAACATTTCTTACTTGCTATCGATTGTGAGTCAATGGCTTTGTAAATACCACTTTTGTGATGCTTTATACGTTGTAGATATATTAAATAACGGAGTGTCTTAACACTAGGTTCCCTCTGCCTACCCTGCTGTGTGCGGGATACAGCGTGAAGCTGATTTGTATTAAAAAAATAAAATAAATCAACTTCACGCTGTATCCCGCACACTGCAGGATAGGTAGAGGGAACCTACGAGTAGTGTTAATACACTCCGTCCCACACATTCTGCCGAATTCTGGAGGTATTGCGTGTTGAGTGGCAAAACTCAACGCCGCGCTCTTCCTCGACACCAGAGCGAAGAAATGGAAATATAAATTTAAGTAAATATTTCTGTAGATGTAGATATATTATATTAAAACTATTGTAGCGCAGAGAAAACTGATTGTACAAGTGATAGTCTTGGATTCGATTCTCAAGAAAAAATATTTATGAGTTTAAAATTATTTGTATGTTGTAAATTTAAGATATGTTATATTTTCTACAGCCAAATTAAATAAATGAAAAATATTTTAAATATAAGCATTCCTTCGACTTGAATGTTCAATCGCCGCTAGCACACTTTGCAGTATATAATTTTAATGTAAATCAATACATGTGTAAAAGAATTATATAGATCAACTTCAATCAATACAAATCTAAGTAAAGTATACTAAATTCGATATAAAATCAAATCAAATCCGCGTCACGTTGTATCCCGCACACGGCAGGGTAGGCAGAGGGAACCTAGTGTTAAGACCCTCCGTTCCCCTCTTTCCGCCGAATTCTGGAGGCATTGCGTGCTGAGTGGCGGAATTCAACGCGCCCTTTGCCTCGACACCAGAACGAAGAAATGAAAATATAAATGTATACAAATATTTCACTTCCTCGAGTGGGGATCGAACCCACAACCAGTCGATTATACAGTCACACTTTGTGCTATGCGCCACGGCCGGCCTCAATTCGATATGATGATGTCAATATAATTTCGATATCGTCACTTTGTGTACTTTCCCTATGAATTATTGTATGGAATTACTGTAAATATTGAATGGAGTTTTATCAAATCCCAAGGAAGAATATCTACTATTTTTTTTTTATTTTCCCATACTGATAGAATAAAATGCGGTGTGGATTGAATAAATTTGTGAAAACAGTATTTTAGTACTAGGTTTCCTCGACCGTGCCATACGAGATACAATACAGAGTTAAAAAAATATTGCCTATTTTCATTTAATATGAATATATTATTTTCTTCGATCTAGTGAAACAAGAGACAATATTGGAATTTTTTCGATATTTCCTAAAGTAAAATAAACAAAAAATAATAAAGTATTGCTTTATTATAAAATCGATTCACCCAGCCTCACAGGCAAAAAACATAAAAAATACAGTTGAATTTAGAACCTCCTTTTTACAGAAGTCGGTTAAATAAAAATACTAGACAGTACAGGAGGCCGGTCGTGGCGCAGCGNGCGTTGAGTTCTGCCACTCAACACGCAATGCCTCCAGAATTCGGCAGAAAGTGGGGAACGGAGTGTCTTAACACTAGGTTCCCTCTGCCTACCCTGCTGTGTGCGGGATACAGCGTGAAGCTAATTTAATTTAATTTTAATTTTACTAGACAGTATAAAAAACTGCGAAATGACCATGATAAAGCATTCTCGCCGACTAAACCTTAACCTCGACACCAGAGCGAAGAAATGGAAATATAAATTTAAGTAAATATTTCATCTCCTCGAGTGGGGATCGAACCCACAACCAGCCGGTTTTAAGACTAACCTTAGACTTGATTATGAAAATGTCAATAAAATCGTTTCACTTATTTTCAAGGTTAGTCTTAAGCATAACGTAATTTTTTTTTCACTTTATTATAGTAACATTGACTGACTGCAGACTGATAAATCAATTTGTTTGTACATATTTATATTATTTTGTCATTTAACTTCAAATGTAATAAATACATACGTAATAATATTTTTAATTATTATTATTATTAATAAAAATTAGTTATAATAATTTTATTGTTATTTTTATACAATTACTTAGTTAAATACTGAACAAATACTATAGTCCATCTAGGCTTGCCTTTGATTCTTCGGGTAACAGTGGGATCTCGGAACTAATTTCGATAATTTTTTGTATGGTACAATAATATTTACTATTATTATTAAATATATATATTTTAATTACTAAATGTTTGTTTTAATTACTAAATGTTAGGAAAAATGGGCGGCAAGAGAGGTAGAGGGAGTCCTCGGTTGACCTTCGAAAACACAGTATCAAAAATACTGCAGGAAGGTCACGTAAAAATCATGAGGACCCCTCGGAGGGCATGTATGAAGAGGTTTTGGCATATAGAAGAGGGCATGTATGTTTTAGTTTAGTTTCAAAAAGCAAAAGAAACTTAAGACTCAGCAGAAAGCAAACACAAATATAGATAAAGATAATATTACTTCAGCACTATTAACATCAAACGTGCAAAATTATTGCCGTCTGAAATTGAAAAAAAAATAAATATTATGATGTTTTATCTACAGTAGATACCTATAGAATTAGTATAAAAGAAGGAACCCAGGCTGGGTTCTTTAATAGATAATTGATGACAATGTTAGTGGGAATGTGGGGGAAATGGAGAATAGACTATTAATGCTCAAGTTCTTACAATATTCCTGTTTGTTTAAATTATTTTAGCTTATTTTCTTGTTTATTTGCCTAAAAGTTTTCTGTTTAACAGAAAACTTTTTTAAAAACGTGTTTTTAAGTATTTTTTATGATGACAAAAATATGTAGTATGGGGCCGTTCAAGTATTACGTAAGCAGTTTTTTTTGCAATTATTGACTACACCCCCTCCATCCAATATATTATCATAAGACGAAGAGTTTTTTAAATTTACTACACCATTAATTTGAACAATGAAACATGTCAGAATTAACCTTCTTCTTTGCCTCCATTTAAACCGGAATACTTACCGGAGGCCTTTATGCCATTTAACATTGTAAAACAGTTTGTCTCATTAGATTTGAACTCAAATTTTTTATAAAAACATTTTTTTTCAGCTTTACGCTGTATCCCGCACACAGCAGGGTAGGCAGAGGGAACCTAGTGTTAAGACACTCCGTTCCCCCCTTTCCGCCAATTTCTGGAGGCATTGCGTGTTGAGTGGCGGAACTCGACACCAGAGCGAAGAAATGAAAATATAAATGTATATAAAAATTTCATCTCGAGTGGGAATCGAACCCACAACCAGTCGATTTACAGGCACACTTTGTGCCCCTGCGCCACGACTGGCCTCATCTATAAACATACAAATCGAAATAACTATGTTGTATAAAACTAAATAAGTCTATTATAAATTACAATATACACAGATTTAATCATATAATATCTGGCAATCTATAGCAAATTGAACAATTAATTATTAGTTTGATTGAAAATCTACTATACAATTACTTATTTGGGATTTGTAATTAAAATTATAGTCATGATGGTTCATAATTATAGAAACTGTCATAAATTTTGCTTTATTTACAAGAATAAATTCAAATAATATATATACGTTAGTACCTATATAAAATATTGTTACCTATACATTTAAATAAAATGGAGTGTTTGTCTGTTATTTAAAATTTATACTTGACCTCGGTTGATCTTCAAAAACACAGTATCAAAGATACTAGAGGAAGGTCACGTTAAAAGCATGAGGACCCCCGGAGGGTATATATGAAGAGGTTGCTGACAGTGAAGGAGGCGAAATAGGAATGTAGAGACCGTAGCGTCGTGACGCTAGGTATAAAGCGTGAAATTAAGTTAAGTTAAATTTAAAATAACTAAGTTTATCGAGGTGCATGTAATTATTTGCACAACACTAAAAAGCAAACAAACATTTTTTTTATTTTGTCTTTGTGCTTCTACGACTTAATCTCCGGAATAGCTGAACCGCTTTTTATGGGACCTTTACTGAACTGTTAAAGGGGCTTTATTTACTATATATTATAATATTATACTTTATTTTATTTTTCTATTAAATACATTTTAGTAGAAAAAAAATCGAGCAAAATCAAATAAAATCCAAAAAAAATTAAAATAATGATTCATTTAATGTATTACAATAAAGATAACCACATTAAAATAACCACCCAATTTGAATTTATATAATTTAAAAAATAAACGAAGCGGGCCTAGCCGCGGTTTCGATTTCGCAGTGGGCGCTAGTTTAAAATCAAATTGACTAATAAACCTTAAAATTGATTAATAGACCAATCCAAATCAGTTCACATTTTTAAGCGTCAAGTTAAAAGCTATTTCTTATCGCTATAAATTATGTATGTATGTAATTGTATATTTATCTATGTAAGTTTATTGAATTATATATTTATTTATCAATAGATGTATGTATTTTATATTATTTTATTTTATATAGGTATCTATGTAAATTAGTTTGTAATATATAGAATGTATTTTTTTTATGTAGGTATATCATATTAGAATAACATATTTTATCAGTTGTACACCAGCCAATATCCACACATTCTCTGATCTTTTTAATGGTAAGGGTTGCCTGGAAAAGATCACCTGTGGTGATAAGGCCGCCTTTACACCATACTTTTCCATTGTTTTCTTTGTATATTTTTATTATTAAGTTGGTATAATAAAGTATTAAATAAATAAATAATAAATAAATAAACTTGGGCAAGTTTCCTATTATTTTTTTTTTTACTTAGGCATGCAAGAATGTTATATTAAAAAACCGGTTAATTGCGATTTGAACCAAGGCTTCTGTACCAATCAGGATTGTAGGTCAACTAAGAAAAGTAAGTACAACTTACTTAAGTTATATGCACTCATTTTGTACGCAATGGACTCTGTAAGTTTTGATTGCTTTTTAAGGTTTTTCGGAACTCTCAAAGTTCCGAAAAACCTTAAAAATACTTAGAAGTTCTTATAGAAATTCAGCATACGCGTAATGGTGTCAATGAACCAATGAAAAAGTGTAAGTGACAGTGGTGTAATGTAATAATGAAAACACAAGCGTTGATGGCGCCGTGGGCATAAGTGTGTAATTGTAATGCGACGGTTGTGGATTTGATCCCCACTTGGGGAATTAATTATTATTTATTAATATTTTCACTTTTTCCCTCTGACACCAAAGCAAAAGACTGACATTGAGTTCCGCCACTCAACATGCAATGAATCGAAAAAATCGGCAGAAAGTGGAAAACAGAGTGTCTTAACACTAGGTTCCCTCTGACTGCCCTGATATATGCGTCATACAGATGGAAGCTGATTTTGATTTAAAAACACCTTACTTATCAGTCGTGCCTCTCAAAAGTATACAACATAATAAATAATAAGTGAAGATAAAACGGCCGAAAAATGTAGGTAAGTATTTCTAAAAAATCTTTATATATTGGAAGATTAGATTCAAAACAATTGCCTAACAAAATAAAATTCAAAACCCATTTTTATAAAAAGGTAGGTAGTGGTAACGAACCTAGTGTTAAGGTTTCTAGTGCAAGGTTAAGTTCTGTTTCTTACTATCTGCCGAAAATCTAGACTATTATTATTGTTACTGAAATTTAAGTAAAAATGTGTTTGAGGAGAGTCGTGGCGACATTCCTCAAAAACAGGAAACGAAACGTAACGTAAACACGATAGGTTGTGGTTTCGGTTTCCATTCCAGGAATATTTAATATTTTCATTTTCTCACTCTGGAATAAGACAAAGCGGGGCTTTGATTTACGTTTCCACTTAACACGCATTGCTACCATAATTCGACCGAAAGTGAGGAACGTAAGTGTCATAATGGGAACGTAGTGCCTTAACACTATATTTTTTTCTTTGCCTTTGCTATGTACGGAATACAACGTGAAGAAAAAAAAATTGTGCTATATAAAAAAAATCTCCAGACTGCTCCTTTTATTATATTATATTCATTGAGTTCAAAAATAAATATCAAACCACGATTATCTCTGAAAAGTAATTGGCCTATCACTAGAATCTTTTAAAGAGATTAGAAATCTTTGAAGTGACAGCAAAAATCTTTTGTTCGGCTATCGCGTGTACTTCGTTTGTAGGGAGCAGTTAAATATTACGTGTACTAACACATTTAACAATTTCCTAAACATTCTTCAAGTCTTTTGAAATATTTCAGTCAAAATACAAAAGCTTCTATGGAAAATCTGGATTTTTTATATGGCATGTATTTATTAGTGTTGACTGAGGCCAGTCTAACGGCACAAGCGTATCCTGTGGATTCGATTTCCACTCGAGAAAATGAAATATTTAATATTTTCATTTCTTCGCCCTGGTGCTGTGAGAAAGCGCGGCGTTAAGTACCACCAAACACAATGTCTCCTGAATTCAGCCTTGTGTTACGACTGGCCTCTTTCAGATTACATTGGTTAAAAGGTAAACATGTGAACTATTGAAAACTATGACGCACATGCTAGGACAATCAGCTCCTTGAAGTTGTTGATTATCTTAATATATCTTTTTGCACACTCGTAACAATGGCGCCAATGCATTGTCCAGCACTTAAAACTATAAGAGGTTTATTAATAGCTTTATAATTACAAATGACGTAACAATTGTTTAATAAGGGAATATAGGGTAGAGGCCGTCGTGGCTTAGTGGCAATGTGTGACTGTAAACGAGGGAATCTTGGGTTCAATTCTCGGTCGGAGTATATTATTTATGAATATTTTAGTTTCTGCTGCCACTCAACACGCAATGCCTTGAAAATTCGGCGGGTAGTGGGAAAAGGAGCGTTTTAAAACTAGGTTCACTCTACTATACGAGCTGCTAGAGGATACGGCGTGAAAAAAAAAGAGTTAAGACACTTCGCTTCCCAATTTCCGCCCAATTGTGAAGGCATTGCGTATTGAAAGGCGAAACTTGAAGACGCTATATATATATTATTAAAAGATATGAAATGAAAGTAGCTCATTTCCTGGAGTGGGAATTGAACCGATAATCTTCGCCTTTTCAATCAGATACGTTACCGCTGCACTAGGCTAGTATAAAATGCCATTAAAACTTTATACATGGAAAATAACACATGTGCTTGTAAGTATAAGCTAAATTTGCTCACATTTAGTTCTATTATTTATATCATTATAATATTACGCATTTTACGCTGTTATTTTTACTCGAAATAATAATAAGTTCAAATTCCAATCTACGAGTACAATATACAATGTTATTTCATAGTAAAGTGTAGTTTCATAGTGCTTTTTCTCTGTTGAACATACTAGCTCCTTGGTGATTATTAAAATTCAAAATATAATAGCTTTATATTTTTAACATTTTTAAATTATTATTCCACACTTAGAAAAGAAAAATACTTATTTAGAAAACGTATAAAAAATTGAACGTAGCGGGACTCGAACCGCGTCTCCTGGTCGGGTTCCAGGAGGCGCAGGTTCGAGTCCCGCTACGTTCAAATTTTTATACATTTTCAAAATTTTTAAATCTTTATTAAGCATCCCTTGTATGTTTTGAGACAGCAATTTTACATCATTATCATGATAAATAGTATTTATTTTTACGTTATAGTTCCTTTTATTATTATTACTGCATAACATATTACCAGATATGGTCTCTATTGTCTTATTATTTAACTTAACTTCACGCTTTATCCCTAGCGGGGTAGTCAGAGAGCGCCAAACGCTACGGTCTCTACATACCTCTTTCGCCTCGTCCACTGTAATTAACCTCCTCACATATACCCTGCTTCTCATGCTTTTTACGTGACCTTCCTCTAGTATCTTTGATACTGTGTTTCGGAGGTCAACCGGGTAAGAAAGATAGGGGGGGCCCCTATCTCTCTTACCACTCACTTTTCCATCATAAATCTTTTTTGCCATTCTTTCATCACTCATTCGTTCGACGTGCCCAAACCAGCTGAGCACGTTCTTCTTCATTCTCACCGTGACACCGTCACCGTCCGTCCTCGCTAATACCTGCCATTCTGTGTATCTCTTCATTGCGGATTCGATCAACTAAGCTGACTCCGCATATCCTACGAAGAGATCGCATATTATTGTTAAATTTAAATTATTTGGAACGGATTCCCAGCAAGTTATATTATTCCGTCCAAAATAGTCTTCGCAGCCGCAATATTGGCTAAATTAAATTGTAAATAATATGATAGCATATTTGTTATCTGTCTTTTGTAAAAATAAGATAGGTGTAGCTTTTTACATTAATTTCATTATTTATGTCGATCAAATTGACTTTACTATTATTATCAATTAATGTGAGGCCGTCGTGGTCCAGGGGCACAAGGGTGTAACTGAAACGCGACAGTTGTGGGTTCGGTCTCCACTCGAGGAAATGATTTATTATTTCTTAATATTTCCATTTTTTCGCCCTGACGCCAAGGCAATAAATAACCCGGCGTTGAGTTTCGCCATTCAACACGCAATGCCTCGAAAAATCNTATATATATATATATATATATATATATATATATATATATATATTATTTACATTCCCTTCCGCCGATCAAAAAAATCATAATGAGTATAAGACAGAATTTTACTTATATTTGGAAGTATTTGGCCCCAGGCATACAAAGGCAAGCCAGGCAAATACTAAACGTGCCTTAAAATGTTATTTTAAAAATAATAAATAATTCTTTTTAGCGTAAATCGAACCCACAAACGTCGTGTTTTCAATCACGTGCTTATGCCCCTGCACCTCGACAGCCATAACACATAGGTATATTAAAACTTACTTAAAACAATATAATTGATGAATTCATTAAAAATACAATACAGAGGACAGTCGTGGCGCAGGGGCACAAAGTGTGACTGTAAAATCGACTGGTTGTCGGTTCGATCCCCACTCGAGGAGATGAAATATTTACTTAAATTTATATTTCCATTTCTTCGCTCTGGTATCGACGACAAGCGCGGCGTTGAATTCTGCCACTCAACACACAATGTCTCCAGAATTCGGCAGAAAATGGGGAGCGGAGTGTCTTAACACCAGATTCCCTCTGCCTACCCTGCAGTGTGTGGGATACAGCGTGAAGCTGATTTATTTTATTTCTATTAAAAATACAAAAATATTTTAAATTAAATACGAAAACGATCCGGCCTATATACTCAATGACTTCAATTTAACGTTCCAGAATGAAAAGAACGTGACGATATCTCTGACAATGAAACACCTATATGCTGTGAATTGAATTTAACAAACGACTTAGATCAATTCCAAGTGGATAAATGTGAGAAAAATATTACAGTTCGCTAGATATTGTATTATATTAGACATATAGACAGAACGACGGAAGGTCAAATAATAGTCTCAAGTTCTTGCCTCCAAATGATATTGAATATAACAGTATAAAAAGTCTTTTTTTTTCAGCTTCACGTTGTGTCCCACACACAGCAATGTAGGCTGAGACACTCTCATTTCTCTATTTCCCGCTGAATTCTGGAGGTGTTCAGTGGCGGAACTCAAAGCCGATTTATTCCCTCGACAGCAGAGCGAAGAAAATGGCAATATTAAATATTTCATTTCCTCCAGTGGGAATCGAACCCACGACCTGTTGCGTTTACAATCACACTTTGTACTCCTGCGCTACGACTGACTTCAATTTAATAGTGCTTAAAATAAATCTTTAAAAGAATTTCACTGTAGTAAACGACAACAAGATCCTTAGTATATACCCTAGGTGCTTTTTCCTTCATTCAACTTTTTTATGTAATTCTTCTACAAGACTACAAGATAATGGAAAAAGTATGGAATGTCCTGTACATACGGTACGCTTGATAAAGTGAAAAGGATCTGACTAGCGCTACATGAACGTCGAAAGAACAATAAAATTCATATGCTTGGAAAAGAGATTTAAGCGTGAGTATTGTTCATTAAATTACCTACATTTTTTATAGTTCCCTAAGGTATTTTACCGCACCTTATCAGTTATGATCAATTGTTATCATTTGTTATAGTGATGTTGTTAAAAAAAATATAAAATAGTAATCTTTGCAACTCTAAAACTCTATCTGTATTGGTTACGTAAAGCAAAATACGAGTACTTTAAAAACAATGTGGATTTATTATTATCAATAATTCTATCTATCATATAGAATTAATTTTATTAATAACGAATGAGAGGAGTCATAGAATATAATCTAGAATATTTTTTTGTTTAAGTTGTTTGTAGTTTACAGCTTCGCGCTGTATCCGACACACAGCAGGGTAGGCGGAAGGAACCTAGTGCTAGGACACTCCGTTCCCCACTTTCCGCCTAGTTCTGAAGGCATTGCGTGTTGACACCAGAGCGAAGAAATGAAAATATAAATGTACATAAATATTTCACTTCCTCGAGTGGAGATCTACCGCCAACCAGTCGATGTTACAGTCACACTTTGTGCCCCTGCGCCACGACTGGCCTCACATTTACTCTCTTCATTTACATATATCTTATAAAATAATTATAAATAAGTATAAGGTATAAGGCTCTAGGTCGTCCTCATTACGAGTTCTGTTTCCATCTATGGGCAGGCGCCTCTCAGCCACTTGATTCCGTTCAACAGCGGGCCACTCGAATTGTCGATGTTCCTAAATTAACGAACGGCTTAGAACCCTTAAGTACACGGAGAGATGTTGGTTCTCTTTCGGTATTGATCTAGATGTCTTGACTATAGGGAATGCTCCCATGATTTTTTTGATTTGATGCCACCATCCTCTTTTTACCACGTGCCTCCTACCTAGGGGTCGCAATATCGACTTCAGAAAAATTCCGGGATCCCGGTTTTTTCGATATTTTCGGGATTTAACAAAATTAGTAATTTTTTTAGAGCAAAGAATGCAAGAGAGATCTGAAGGGCTGTTGTGGGAGGTCCAAGGAGGGTTTAGATCTGGAAGAGGGTGTATGGACCAGATCTTTTCCCTCCGCATGATCATGGAAAAATTTTTGGCCGTTAACCAAAAAATTTTCTGTGCTTTCTGGACTTGGAAAAGGCGTTTGACAGAGTTGTAAGAGCGAAATTATAGGAGATACTACCCCGGTACAATGTGAGCGGACCCTTGCTGCATGCTGTGAAGTCTCTTTACAGAGATCAGCCTGCGTGTGAGTAGAAGCTGGCATGCTAGCATTTGTATTTGGATAGATGTCTCCAAGGAGTGAAACAAAGTGATATGGGAGCACGTAGGTGAATGTGAATTGCCTGCTTTACGCAGATGATGCAGTGCTTATTGCATCATTAGAACGCGAGTTGCGGGCATTGGTCACCACTCTGAAAGAAGGGTGTGAATATAATGTTCTAAGCCTCAATGCGAATAAGACAAAGGTTTTGAATTTTGAAAGAGATGAAGAAAGGACGGAATGCAAGATCAGTGTAAATGGTAAGATATTAGAACAAGTGATTGAAGTGGTATACATGGGAAGTATGTTCAGTAGAGATGGAAGATACGAGATGGATGTGGAAAGGCGTATTGCTGCCGGTAACAAGGTTAACAGAGCCTTAGCTGCATTGATGAGACGGCAAAACGTCAGCACAACTGCTCGTTTGGCCGTACACAATCCAGTTTTGGTACCGTCTCTGTTATACGACAGTGAAACGTGGGTATTACAGAAGAAGAATGAAAGAAAGATGAATGCTGTGGAGATCCGATCTCTTCGTAGAATATGCGGAGTCAGCTTAGCTGATCAAATCCACAGTGAAGAGGTTCACAGAATGGTAGGTACTAGCTAGGATGTCACGGTGAGAATGAAGAAGAACGTCTTCAGCTGGTTTAACAGCTGTTCGAACGAATGAGTGATGAAAGAATGGCAAAAAAGATTTATGATGGAAAAGTGTGTGGTAAGAGAGGTAGGGGGAGACCTCGGTTCGAAAACACAGTATCAAAGATACTGGAGGAAGGTCACGTAAAAAGCATGAGGACCCCCGGAGAGCATGTATGAAGAGATTGATGGCAGTGGACGAGGTGAAAGAGATATGTAAAGACCGTAGCGTTTAGCGCTCCGTTCTCTCTGACTACCCCTCTAGGGATAAAGCGTGAAGCTAGTTTAGTTTAGTTTTTTTAGTAATTTTTCAAGGTTCTTATTTTTAGAGTTAAGTTAGGAGGGTATTTTTAGGGGAGTAGTAAATTAAACTACATTTACTAAATCAAAGATTTTTTAATTATAATAAACAGTTTAATAATAAATCAGTTTAGTAATAATATTTATCAAATATACTATTATATAAAAAAATATAATAATTTGCTACAAAACATATCTTATAGGTACATTATTTAATATATTTAGAACAAAACAAAATATTATTACATATATATTATAATATTAATCATCATTATCGGAAGACAATAATGACACCTGGAACATCGATGGGCAAGAGCGTGCAGCAACGACATGCAAGGAGAAAATACAGTATTCGTGGGTTCGTTGGTCGGGCCGGGCAAACTCGATTAATGTCGTAAAATTCCGGATTTGAGGAAAACGTATCGCTTTCTTTTGCCGATGTATGTTATGTACCATTGTATATCTTAAAGAAGTCTGGATTTAATAGCAGGCACGTTTTTATTCGAATAAGTAACTTTTAACTTTGTAAAAACTGGAAATATCGAAAATCCCGGTTCTTTGTAAAATTTAAACCGTGGTTTTTAAGACTTATATTTAATCCGATATCCCGAGATTTTTGAATCCCAGGATCCCGGATTCTGACCCCTACTCCCACCACAGGAGTAAATATCATTTGGATGCATTATTGACGTCAAACGTGTGTGTATCAAGAACTGTGGAATGCACCTTTCTCTCAAGGTGTTTCCTGAGCGTTATGATTTAGGAGCTCTTAAGCGTCGTCGTGGGTTCAAACACTTTCACCCACAAGGCCCGTAACGTATCCGCAATCCCTTCAGGTTGTAGATGGCCATGAACGAAGGTTCTGCTTACCATCAGTTATCATCGGTAGTCCTTCGCCTCGTTTGCCCGTTTTTGCATTAAAAAAAGTAAATGAATCTAGCATGGATTCCTTCATACATATCGCGCGATTGTCCAGCAGATTACTATAAACATTTTTTTTACTTATCTTCTCTTACACTTCAAAGAAGAAAAGAGTAGAATTTAGTTGTAAGTATTTATCCTCGAATTTCCGGCAATTTAAACCATATTTCGCCAGGTACAGCCCTTGGTGTGACTGGAGACTTGAGTAGATAACGTTACAAACAAACATTTTTACATGTTTACTATTTAAATTTATTTATATTCTTCATTTAACAATCAAAACATAAGCCAAATGAGTGAATATAAATCGTTTATTTATCTAACACACTCCGAATTTATGAAAATATGTAAATTTTGTAAAATATTCCTGTATAATTCACAATGACCTACGTTTTTCATATAAAACCTTGTTTCAGATTTTTTTCATATTCAAAACAAATTCTCTCAAACAGAACACTGTACACAAAGTGAATTTTGAACTAAAAGCGTTGTAACTCGTTTTTTGAATAACATACTAAAAACCGTTTGAAGTTAATGAAAGTAGATAAAAGGATTTAACAATATATAATAGTTTAGCGAACCGTTTGCGGCTTTGCCCGCTTGAATTATACAGGGTGAAAGAGGCAGCGCTCCTTTTACGGAAACAGCATATAGGCTAAAATATTTCAAACCCATACCTAAAGAAATTAATCAAGATACCTCAACAGTTTAGTTCAACAGTCGTAGGATTTTTTTTCATTTCACGATGTTTATCCATACCTGTATTTCGTGTGACGCAGTTACGCAAAGATGCGAATAACGTAAACGCATACTACTACAAAAATACTACTAAAAGTTAATCAACTTTGAACTTTACCGCCAATACCTATGACTTGATTTCGGAATGAGGCGTATGCGGCGGTTTTCCTATGATAGGTTTATGTGTGCGTGCGTCGTTCTTGACAAATGGCGTTTTATTTTAAAATGACAATTTTATTATTTATTTTGCTTGAAAAAATCACTTTTTCATTATTGGGAAAGAAAAAAATAATTAATTGTATAAGGCTTTTATAGAGTTAACACTATGATTTCATTTAAAGTGATGCTGATACTTCCATCCTGTATAATTATTAGTTTATTAATCTGCATTACTTTCCTTTTCTAATAATAATGTCATTAAAATAATATGTATAGATATATTAAAAAGTAAAGATTCAGTCAATTAATTACAAACGTTATTAATAGCAATTTGTTATAACTTTTTAATTTATAAGCCGATTGAAATAAAAAAAAAAACAATCAATGTTACAATCAATGGAAACTTGCTAAAATATAATTGTGACTAAGCTATTTCTGAGATTAGCGTGAACAAGCGCACAGACAAACAGGCAAAAAAAATAAAAATCATATACTAACGGTATTAAATGCTATTAATAACAATTTTTCTTATGCATCTTACATATACAGACACCGATCCGTTACGATTTTATTATAAGTATATAGATATAGATGAGCTAAAAACTTTAAATAGTGATGTTGTCAAAGGCTATATATGTACCTATTTAGTATTTTTTTTATTATATCGATAGAAAAATAACATTTTTCTTTTTATGGCAAAAGACAAGGCAAAAGGAGCGTACGTGCTACCTGACGGTAAATGATCGACGCCGCCAACGACCCCTTGTAACACCAGAATTAAAAAAAAGATACATATATCTAGTAGTAAAATTTTCGATTTATCTATATTAGCTCCATGAGGGAAGTCGTGGCGCAGCGACACAAAGTGTGACTGTAAAACCGATTAAAATTCCTCCAGAATTCGGCAGAAAGTGGAGAACGGAATGTCTTAACACTAGGTTCCCTCTGTCTACCCTGCTGTGTGCGGGATACTGCATGAAGCTGAAAAAAAAAGTACTAATACACTGTTTATGCAAAGCCGCAACGTGAAATAATGATTCTACTAACATATAACTACTAAATATGAAAATGGCTTGTAGCACACTTATGTTTTTAAATTTCCACCGGATAATAAAGTAAAAATAAGAAAATAATTTATTTATCGCATTTTTATATGCAAAATGCATTAAATTAACATAATAAACATATTCAGGTGATTCTATTATTCATATAACATATTTTAACGTAGCCTTTAAAAATTTGCAATCAAGTCGATTTTTTTGCAGTTAAGTATTAAAATAACAACTAGTATAAAGAAGTTAATTACATATACATATGTTCATGTGATTTACGCCTTAAATAATGTGTGAGGGAGGAACAAATACATTTTAATTATAAGAATCCCCACAATAAAATGTGAAGCCGTAACCGTCAAGCTGCGAGACACGTCCGAATGGTGACGCGACGTCGTCGTCAAGAATAGGTTTAACATAATTATTGAAAAATAAAAAAGTATTTAACCTCAATTTACTTTAGATCGTATATCGTTTATCGTATAATTAATTCATTTTCTTACAAAAGATTTTAATAAATGTGTTAACATTTCATCTTATTCCATCATCTAATTTTTTAGCTTCTTTTAATGTCGCATTTTTACTTATCGTGAGGTATCGTAAGGTAAGAAGGCAAAGCGCGGCGTTAATTTCCGCCATTCAACCGCCATATTTTCATTCGCCACCGGAAAGTGAGCGAAATGAAAATATCTTAATGAGAACGTAGTGTCTTAGCACTAGTTTCCCAGGTTCCTTCTGCCTACCCAACTGCGGGATACAGCGTAACATATGTTTATGTTCATTTACTATTTTCAAATATTAAATATTAAAAAACACGTTTTTCGTTATACTAGGTATAATATGTTGAACTAATCATTGTTTACTACCTTTGATTTGGTCACCTGCTACAAACGTGCTACGAAACCACGTGACCAAAGTGTACAATTATTTTATAAGCCCAATTATTATATTGTATTTTTATTTATATTCCGTCGTGGCACAGGGGCCCAAGCGTGCGACTGTAGACGAGACTGTTGCGCGTTCGATTTCCAACTCGAGAGAATAATTTTTTTTTTTTATTTCCTTGCTCTGGTAACGAGGCAAATCGGAGCGTTTCATTTCGGCACTCAACACGCAATACCTCGAGAATTCGCCGGAAAATAAGAAATGGAAGTGTCTTAAAGGGATCAGAACGTCCTAACATTAAGTTATCTAATATCAGCTCTTTGCGAGATAAAACGTGATGTCAAAAACATCAATATAATAAGGTCGGGACAAAAGAAAAATATTTTTTTAATTATATGCCGTTTTGATCAATGACTTGTGGCCATCTTATGGGTAGTGCCATGATGATTTTGAGATTTTTTGATAAAAAAATCTGACAAATATTTCTGCTACCTAAAGAGTTCTGCAATGACCGAAACAGGTGGAAATCTGATGGAGCAAGGTCAGAGGATGCATCAACACATCCCAGCCGAACTCTCTCAATTTTTACTGCGTAGCTATAGATGAGTGCTGTTTGGTGTTATCATAGTGGAACACCACGCCCTTCCTATTCACCAGCTCCGGCCGGTTTTTCTCAATGGCTTTTTTAACGTCATCAATTTCTGACAGTAGAGGTCAGAATCGATAGTTTTACCCGGTGGCAAAAGCTCATAGTGGACTAATCCTTTCCAATCCCACCATACACATAGCAACTTACTAACTTTGTTTCGAGTCTGACCTGGCTTTGCCACGGTCTGTGGGGCTTGTCCATGCTTCGACCATGATCTTTTTCGCACATTCTTATCGTAAGTCACCCATTTTTCATCACCTGTAATCAACATCAGCTGTTTCAGAAATGGTTCGGAATTGTTACGTTTTAACAAAGAATCGCAAATGGAAACACTTTGCATTAGGTTTCTCTCACTGAGATCTACTAATATGTCTATGTTGCTCCACTTTCTCAAAGATGGCACTGATTTTATCTGTGGGCGTCCAGTGCGAACCTCATATTTCACACTAAAATTTCCAGGGTTGAACCACATTTGTGCTACGGTTATTGATACCACATTGGGTCCGTAAATCCCATAAATTTTATTCGCGGCGTTCGTCGAATTTTTACCTTTTTTATAATAAAACTTAAAATGTACCGAATTTTTTCGTCGCATATGTTCATTTTGCTTGCTTAAAAAACAATTGAAAAATGGCGGGACTTAGTTTTTATTTTTTATTTATTGCGTCTTCAGAATGTCACATTTAATGGTATTGAAATAAATAAGCGAAACGGTTCCGTAAGCACAAAATTTATGACCTCCAAAAAGGGATTAATTCATTTGTAGAAAATATTTATACATTGTTAAGAAAATATATATTTAAGCATAAAACAATATATATTTAAACGAAATAATTCAATTCGCGTATATATCGATTTAAGTTAAAATCCAAAAATAGCTAACAATATTATATGTAAGTGAGGCCGTCGTGGCGCAGTGGAGTCTGGTTACAAGGCAAGGCGAGACATTTAGTTCCTCCACGAAACTAAATGTCTCGCCTTGCCTTGAAAAGCCTCGAATATTTAGCGGAAAGTGAGGTTCAGAGAATTTTCCCACCACGTTGGCTCTGCCTAGCCTGCTATATGCGGAATACAGCGTGAAGCTAACGAGTTAGTAATTTTATAACGCGGATCTTGTATTTTGTAGAATGGGGATGTTTGCAGCAGTGGCGCAGGGGCACAAAGTGTGACTGTGAAATCGACTGGTTGTGGGTTCGAATTCCACTAGAAAAGATGAAATATTTATTTAAATTTATCCTATTGCCTAATTTTTTTTATTGCCTGGTGTCGAGGCAAAGCGCGTTGTTGAGTTCTGTCACTCAACACGCAATGCCTCCAGAATTCGGCAGAAAGTGGGGAACGGAGTATCTTAAAACCAGGTTCCCTCTACCTACCCTGCTGTGTGCGGGATACAGCGTGAACCTGTTTTTTTTTTGCTTGTTTGTTAAGAATCTGGAGACATTGTCTATTTTTAAGTGCTCCAAGTAAATAAAACATTTATATTAAAACCTATTAATTATTATTGAAAGACAAAATTAATTTGAGATATAAATAAATAAATAATTAAATATATTAAGTACAATTAATGAAAACAAACATAATCCACAGCTTTCGATATAACAAAGCTCATTCCTAAACAACACAAACTATAGCTTACATGTGTGTGTAATAAATTTAATAATTAATTTTTGATTAGGTACTTTATATATTATTTTATTCGAGAATAGTTTAACAACATAAAGAAATATACTAGAAGTTGGACCAGCCGTCGTCCGTGATTTCGTTTATAACACGTAAAATGCCAAATCTCGTTTTTTTTTCGATCTAGTAGGATTTTCGAGAAATCCTCTTTTCGCCCTTCCTTACACTCCTTCAATCTACCTATATGCCAAATTTTAACTTTCTAAGTCCAGTAGATTCCCCAGTCGGAGGGGAACCTACGACCGTCACGTTTACAGTCACACGCTTGTGACTTACTCACCATACGGCCTCATCCTTCTCCCTGGCTTTTATTCTCCTTGCCTATTAACCTCCGTACCTATGATCCTACAAATAAATCAAAGAAAAATATTTAAAAATCTTAAAATATAATTATCATACAACTATAAATAAGCAAACCAATTGCGATATATCACTTCACAAGCGAGTAAAGATCAAAAACACATTCACAATGACGCTAACGCGCTGTCTTCGATGGAACTATTTATAATTCAAAGTCTCTCTAGCTTTCTCTCGTAGATATAAAGTATTTATAAATTTTATAAAAGGTTTTAAAAGTATTTTAAGTCTCCTTGTCTAAGTGTAATGTTAGATAATATGTAGTGACTGTTAAAATTGAAATTTATTTATTTTATTTATTTTTCAGCTTCGCGCTCTATCCCGCATAGAGCAGGATTGGCGGAAGGAGACTAGTGTTAATACACTCCGCAACTTTTCGCTGAATTTTGGAGGCATTGCGTGTTGAGTGGTAGAACTCAATACGGCGCTTTTATGCCGACACCAGAACGAAAAAGTGAAAATATTCCAATATTTCATTATCTCTAATGGTAATCGAACCCACAACCCGTCTCGTTTATAGTCGTACGCTTGTTCCCTTGCTCCACAGCTGGCCTCAAACTTCTTATAATGTAAATAGAAAAAAAAAATTAGCTTACATAACGCACGTTTTTACCCCGCCTTCGACGAAGTACAACGATCGTTTATGGGATCCAAAAACTTTTTTGAACGCTAAAACGCAATAAACGTTATTTCCCCCAGATGTAGAATCAAACCCACAACCATCAAAGTTACAGTCACGCTCATACATTTTTATAATTACATATATGTACATTCCCTATTAAGCGGATTATGTGTAAAAAAATTATGCCAAGTATTGTTGTTTTATTAAATTAAAAAATCTTCATTAAACTTTCAAAGCTAATATTTTTTTACTTTTGCTTCAGCTTTAAAGTCAAAGTTATTAGTTTTAAGTTAAATTAAGTAGTTACTTATTGATTCATCGACTTCTTATCATTCAATAAAAGTAGCTATTTTCTATATACATGGGAAATTTTAAATATTTTTCTTTCAAGTATATACCTTACCTATACCTTATATTATAATTTATTTGAGGCCAGTCGTGGTGCAGCACACGCGCGATGAGCAAACGTGAATGTTGGTTCGATTCTCACTCGTGCCAATGAAATATTCGATATTTACATTTCTTCGCTCTGGCGTCGAGGTAAAGCACGACATTGAATATTGTTACTCAACACGCCTCTAAAATGCCTCCAGAACTCGGCTGAAAGTAAGAAACGAAGTGTCTGAACACCAGGTTCCCTCTGCCTACCCAGCCGTGTGCGGAATAATAGCATGACGCAAAAAAATATATTTCTAATTAGACGCCTTTCTCACTTTCATATAAATAGCACAAATACGCCTACATGGATAATTTAGATTGTAATAAAGGAACATTTTTATAGCTTAGTATTACATTTTACGACATATCGTAACATGGAACATTGTAATATGATATAATGAAATCTTGACTAATGTTGTATTTAAGAGTATGAAGTTTAAGAGCTTCGTGGCGAAATGACATTGTGCAAGAGGTGGTTCGTGAATGAAGGAATGCAATCCAATTCCCCTGAAGACAGACTGGAGTACATAGTAGCGAAACGTGCAAGCAAAAGAGGTGTAGTCACAGCCAAAGAGGTGTAGTCACGTGCAAGCAAAAGAGGTGTACTCACAGCAAAAGAGGTGTAGTCACAGCCCGCAGTGAAAGTTTATCACCACTATAAGATAAACTTGAAACTGTGGATGGGCAGAAGCTCATTTGCAAACTCGCACGTTCCTGGGATAAAGCGACGTAAGATATCGCAAAATTTCTTCGAATCAGATATTTCCAGGGCAGGCTGCTTTGTAGTCAAGCCAATCTGAAGGAAAGATGACGAAAGTATTATAGTTCCAGGAGTTGCTGAACACTCAGCCATCAGTCCATACAATCATCGTCACGGCCCACCGCATACCGGTACTTATTGTCCCAATAACCTTTGACGAAATCTGTAATGGCCTTCAATTCGAAGAACGGAAAAGCGGTGGGACCTGATGATATGCAGATCGAAGCGTGGAAATCATTGAGCTCCTTTGGTGTGCTCATACTTACTGAATTTTTTAACCATTTCCGAATACTGGAAAGCCGCTCCACCAGTGGTGACTTAGCTTTATTATTCCTATTTACATGGGAAGAGAGTGATCAAGATTGTGGTAGTTATAGGCAGATTAAACTTATAATCCATACCATAAAGCTCGTCGAGTCGATAATTATTTCTGCTAGTGGAGATCGAGTCACAACCGTGTATTAAGACTGCCCTACCGCCGCGCCGATTCAAAGCTTACCTTGTTTACATAATTCTTATTATCAAATGCTTTTTACTTAAGAAAAAGCACGGAAGAGCTTTAATGAATATTGTTTTATTAAGATGAAAATATAGCCCGCAGGGACAGAAACATGAGCCTGTAAATTGACGGTTGTGGGTTCGCTTACCGCTCTGCAGATTAACTTTTTTTTTTTAGCTTCACGCTGTATCCCGCACATAGCAGGGTAGGCAGAGGAAACCTAGTGTTAAGACACTCCGCTCCCCACTTTCTGCCGAATTCTGGAGGCATTGCGTGTTGAGGGGCAGAACTCAACGCCGCGCTTAACCTCAACACCAGAGCGAAAAAATGGAAATATAAATTTAAGTAAATATTTCATCTCATCGAGTGGGGATCGAACCCACAACTAGTCGATTTTGCAGTCACACCTCGTGCCGCTGCACCACGACCGGCCTCGGACTTTTATTTGTTAATATTTTAATTTCTTTCTTTTCTCTTAATACTAATGAGAAATGATATACGTTGCAAATCGCGACCAGACATAGTGGCTCTCTCCGACGAACGCTCCATTGAATTGTCCTGCATTGAATTCAATAGATATATTATAGTATGCGTGTATCGACCCCCCTCAGGTAGTTTTGAAGTATTTGAAGAGAAAATGGAGGATGTTCTTAGTAATTTGAGTTCGAATAGTAAATCTTTAATAGTATGCGGAGACTTTAATATAGATATACTACAGGTGACATCATTAAGCCTACGTCTTCTCAACTTATTTAAATCATTTAATTTGTTTCATATTTTCTCTGAACCAACTCGTATAACGAGTACGTCCGCAACTTGTATAGATAATGTTTTTTGTCATTCTGATATTGTAGAAAAAGAAATTATTACCAATCTGAGCTCGGATCATTGTGGTCAAAAGTTTTCGTTAATAGATAAAATAGTTGCAGAACGTAAACAAATAACAATTAGACCAATGACTGAAAGTAAAATTAATCATTTTAATAGTAAAGTGACGGAAAAAATTTCAAACATAGAAATAACGGGATTAAATCCGAATCAGTCGTATTGCAAAGTTTTTAATTTACTCTCAACAGAGTTTGATAACATTTTTAAAGTAAAACAAATATATAAAAACTCGAAGTTAACTTTTAGCGACTGGGCAACTATTGGTATATACCGAAGCAGAAACAATTTATACGAATTATATAATATGAGGCAATGGAATCAGGATCCGGCGTTCTTGTTGAAAATTAGAAATTATTCAAAAATATTTAAAAAAGTATGTATCCAGGCTAAGTCTATATATATAAGGGAAAAAATTTTGAAATCTAGTAATAAAATTAAAGCTACATGGGATGCTATTACGACTGTAACTGGGAGATCTAGAGCTGTCAGTGAACCTATTAAATTAAAAGTAAATAGTGTAATTTTAAATTCAGATTTAGAAGTGGCAAATACTTTTCAAAATTTCTTTTCCGAAATACCTACTGCAGTTACACGTTCACTGCCATCATCTCCTTCGGAAGCAGTATTAATACTAAAAAACCATGTAACTAGTTGTAGACAAAATTTTGTGTTTAAGACTGTGTCACCAGAAGAAATTGTCAAAACTTTTAAAAGCCTTAATTTAAAGAAAACTGGTGACTTATGGGGCATGTCTGTTAAAGTTCTTAATACAATTATACCTAATATTGCGCCTTATCTTGCTTTAATTTTTAACAATTGTGTAGAATCCGGTATTTTTCCTGACTTAATGAAATATAGCAAAATAGTGCCGCTTTATAAAAGTGGAGATAGATCTGACCCCGGAAATTACAGGCCGATTTCTATTTTGCCGTCTTTAAGTAAAATATTTGAAAAAATTATATTTAATCAGCTCACAATTTTCTTAAATATTAATAATTGTTTCCATAGCGAGCAGTATGGTTTCACCAAAGGCAAGTCCACTACAGATGCGGGTGCAGCACTCCTCAAGCACATTTATGACGCATGGGAGAAGTCACAAAATGCAATTGGAGTGTTTTGTGATTTATCCAAAGCCTTTGATTGTGTAGACCATGAAACTCTGTTATTAAAACTTTATCATTATGGTATACAGGATACTGCCCTTGATCTTATTGCCTCATATCTAAGCGAAAGAATCCAGAAAGTTAGTATAAATAATGTAAAATCATCTGGATCTCCTCTAAGGATGGGCGTTCCACAAGGATCTATACTTGGTCCCCTTTTATTTCTTCTTTATATTAATGATCTGCCTTTTTATGCAAAGAACCTATGTGATATTGTACTCTTCGCAGATGATACCTCTTTAATATTTAAGGTAGACAGAAATAAAACAAACTATGACGAAGTGAATAGTGCATTATCGCATATTCTTTATTGGTTTGATATGAATAATCTAATGTTAAATGCTAAAAAAACTAAATGTATTGAATTTGCTTTACCAAACGTTAAAAAGCATAATTTTAGTCTAGAAATTAAAGGAGAAACAGTCAGTGTGTCGGAATCAGCTATTTTCTTAGGTTTAACGATAGACTCCAAACTCCAGTGGAACACTCATCTAGAAACACTTGCGGATAAACTCAGCTCTGCCGCGTTCGCAATAAAAAAAGTAAGACAAATGACGGACGTTGAAACTGCCCGACTAGTCTACTATAGCTATTTTCATAGTATTTTATCTTATGGAATGTTGCTATGGGGCAGTGCTTCAGATATAAATTCAATATTTATTCTTCAAAAAAGAGCCGTGAGATATATTTATAATCTAAGAGCTCGAGATTCTCTGCGAGATGTTTTTAAAGATGCAGGTATTATTACAGTTGCTTCACAATTTGTATATTATAATATTCTGTTTGTCCGGCAAAATGTACAGTGTCATAGTAAAAATAGAGATATACATACGATAGGAACGAGAAATAAAGATAAACTTGTTACGCCACGTTTTCGCCTCCAAAAAGTTAATAAATCTTTTATGGGTCTGAGTATACGTGTATATAATAAACTTCCGCAGTGTATTCTAAGTTTGCCACTACCACAATTTAAAGTAGCTTTAAAAAAAATACTAACAAGTAAAGCTTATTACACTGTTCAAGAATATTTAGAGGATAAACATGTATGGAATTAATGTCTATTGAATGTGATGCAGGATAGCTGCCAGTTAATGTAATAAAATTATATATTATACCATTGACTTTGAAAAGAGCAACTGTTGAGTTTCTTGCCGGCTCTTCTCAGCAGAACTGCCTTCCGAACCAATGGTAGCTTTTTATTCTTTGTTATATGTTCATTCGACGATTCAAAAGTGCTTATAAAAGTTTATTTGAATAAAGAATATTTTAAATTTGAATTTGAATTTGAATTTCACTCTTGAACCAAGACAAAAGCGCGTTGAATTCCACACTCATCACGCAATGCCTATCCTGCTATATGCGGAATACAGCTGTAAAAAAAAATACAATATATAAAAAATAAAGCGTAAATAAATATTCACTCTTTAAGTTTAAATACGTATTTTTAGTCAAACTATCGATGCTTCAAAGAGGAGTACAAAAACCACAGTAGATGACCGGTAATTAAATATTTTGTTAATCCTGATCCTGATACTACTTTTTAACCGACTTCTGTAAAAGGAGGAGATTATCAATTCGACTGTATTTTAAACTTACTTAATACTCTATTGAGTGTTTTTTTATATGTATGTAAAGAAGTTCTTTTACTCTTCATTCAATTTAAATAGTCTCATGACCTTAGAGGTTCTATACCTTAATATTATCTACGGGAGCACTTTGCTCTATGACCATTTTTACAACGGCATGGCTAGAGGAATTGTCTCCGGCTTTAATGGATAAAACGTGGTTTCCGCAACGTGTAAAATATAATATTCGAAGCAATAGCTTTTAATGTTGTTTCTCTTTACAGGTCAGTATTTATATATTGTTTAGTATTTATATATTGTTATCAAAAGAATTTATAATTACAAATTATAAAAATAAATTTCTCTTTACAATTTTTTGTTTCTATATATCCACATATAACATGTATAACATTTTAAGACATTAACAAATGTATGTTTGGTATTTTATTCCGCATAATAGATGAGTATTTACCTGCATACTAAATGTTTTATTTTATTTTGAGTATTTAAGGGAATTAAAATACGCAAAATACACCGGAAATGATGCAGTTATTTTAAATAGAGGTTTAGTTAAATATATTAAAAACCTGAGTATTTTTATTAGCTTCACACTATATTCCTGATACTAGGTTCCCTGGCACCAGGGAAACTAGTGTATGGACACTCCGTTCCCATTAGGACACTGCCTTTTCCCACATTCCGCTGAATTCTGGAAGCATTGCGTGTGGAGTGGCAGAACTCAGCGACACAACGCCACAACACCGAAGCTAGGAAATAAAAATGTTATATATTTAATTTCCCGAAGTGAGAATCGAACTCACATCCTGTCGCGTTTACAGTCACACAGTCCTTGTTATTCTTGTGCCACGACACGACTGGCGCTTTGAATTATTTTTCAAGAAAGGGAAGATAAGTACTTATTTAGAAAATGTATAAAAATGGAAAATTATAAAAGGAGCAGGATTTGAACCGGTGCCCTTTGAAATCTATCCAAGTGCTTTTACCTTTTAGCCATAAGTCTTCATCGAGCTAGGTCGAAATGCTTTTACGCCTTTTACAACTTATTTCTCTATAGTAATGACTGTTGTTTTATATTTTTATATACTCATATTTTTTGTTTGAAGATTAGAATATAATGAAATTGAAGCAACGAAATCGTAAAACAAAAATATTTTCATTGAGTTCCAATATTAATGTCTTTTTTAAACATCGCTGAGGAAAATATTTAAATCCCTTAAAGTTTTTTTCCTTTCTTTGTTGTTTTATATCCAATTATATTTTTTTTAATATTATTTTATTTTTATATTTGTTTTGTTATAATGTTTAACTTAGACTTAGACTTTAGAGAAATAATATCAAATTACATAATATTTTTGGGAAACAAAATTATTTATATAAAGAATCCGGCTTTGAGCCCGTAGAGTTGTGTTATCTAACAAAGATTAGGTAAATAACAGATAAATACAGTTTTTTATATTATTTTTAATTCCTTAGTCACCTTACAAGTAACGAGAGAGAAAACTCAAAATAAATAAAAATCGATTTGTACTACTTTTATTAAGAAGTATTTTTAATAAGAAGACACCTTTTTTTTAACTAAGAGTTATTTTTTTTAAAAAAAGAAACCCTAATAAAATATTTTCTTAGTAAAAATCTTACAAAATTTGAAAAATAAGGCAAATAAGTGAAACGCTTCTTCTTGATCGAGGGAATTATTGGATAAGTTCAAGTATTATACAAAAAGAGTTAACAACTAGGAAAAAAGATTCTCCTTTCAATAACTAAGAAAAGAGCTCGGGAAGTTTGCAGCTCAGAAGTAGTTTACAATGTTGAAACTGAATTATACAGTTTTACTTAAGTAGATCGTGTTCTAAATATTATTAATATTGAAATATTGGATTAATTTTCTATGTCCTTGAAACTAATAAATATAAAATTCGGCGCTGCTAAAATATATTTATGAATATACACCACTACCTACTCGTGATGGTCGTGGGTTCAAATGTACTGTACTATTTATTTACAATGAGAGTAAAAATAATATATTGCGAACAACAGTAGTATTACGAACATAACAGAAATATTTAAACGGTTGACATCCTGTAAATTATAATAAGTCTATATACATCTTTCTAAGACTGGAGCTTCTTTTACTTGTCAGATATGTTAAGAGTCTAGTGCTACATATCTATCTAATTTGATATTTATATTTATAGCCACGTAACATAAATATACGATAGACAAGTAAATATATGATCATAAAATATACATTTTACGTTGTATTATTTCATATCTAATGTATATATAATATTAAGTTATGAGGCCGTCGTGGCAACGTGGTAAGTGAATTATCTTACAGAACGTGAAGCGAGTGGGTTCTATTCTAACTCGGAAATATTTCTTGAAAAATTTATTGGGGTCCGCTATTTGATTATTAACACGCGTGTGACCTGACAATATTTCCTAATTAATCTGTCAGAGGACCTTAAATATAATTAATAAAATTCCAAAGTAATCTCTCACGATATAAGTAGGTAGATCGTCCGACCTCTATCCTTCCATTGTTATTAAAAGTGCTAGAACTCCTTGTTCACAAACAATTAAGCACATTCCTTTCAAAATACAATTTCCTAAATTTCTTACAGTCCGGCTTTCGCCATGGACATAGTACAACTACTGCTTTAGTCAAGATCACCGTTGACATCAGACATGGTATGGATGATCAGAAGATTACCGTGTTGACATTATTAGATTTCAGAAATGTCTTCAGCACTGATTGTAACATACTATTTACTTTACTGACTTCTCTTAACATATCTCCTGAGGTGATTGATTGGTTTCGTTCCTACTCTGACAGCCGACAGCGTATTCTAATAGATGATTCATATTCCAAATGGTCTTTCACTAGTGCTGGCGTCGTACAAGGTGGCATGTTGTCTCCTCTCCTTTCTTCATTATTGTAATACCATCTGTCTTAAAATTCCTTCTCTCTACGACCTGTATGCTGACGACTTGCAAATCTACGCAGAAGGTACTATTACTGAACTGCCCAATATAATCGAAAAAATAAATATTGAGCTTAGAACAAACGTTTTAGACTTACTTATAAGGATATTGAAGGATTTATATCCTTCAATAAGTCAAGCAATTGTAATCGGTTGTCTTAGATTATTGTCGAAAATTGATTTATCACAAATGTTTACTATAACAATCGATGGAATTATGGACAAGCATTTATCTTGGGACCCTTGGGTTCCCCAAGACAAATAGGAGAGGTAAATAGAAAGATTTATGCTGCGTTTGCATCTTTGCGTAGGTTGCGTACCTACCAAAATTGAGCTGGCAAACCCACTCCTATTACCAATTCTCGATTGTGCTGAAATTTGTTGACATTAAACAGGAGCAACTAAATAAACTCGAACGACTTCAAAACCTTTGAAGTCACTTTATCAGCCTATTGTTGTTTCTGTTAATTTTGTACATAAATTCTGTAAATTTTATGTGCAGTAAAATATATTGAATTGTAGATATGAACAGAACTTATGTATATCGTGAGAGAAGCATAACGATACATGATTAAATATAAGAAAATATTTAATATTTCTAACCATATGGAAAAATATATACGTAAGTATTTTACAAAATCAGCTTCACGCTGTATCCCGCACACAGCAGGGTAGGCAGAGGGAACCTAGTGTTAAGACACTCCGTTCCCCACTTTCTGCCGAATTCTGGAGGCATTGCGTGTTGAGTGGCAGAACTCAACGCCGCGCTTAACCTCGACACCAGAGCGAGAAAATGGAAATATAAATTTAAGTAAATATTTCATCTCCTCGAGTGGGGATCGAACCCCACAACCAGTCGGTTTTACAGTCACACCTAGTGCCGCTGCGCCACGACTGGCCTCCCTGAAGTATTTTACAAAAAATAAAATTTTCTAAAACACAGAGAAAAATCTATATTGTATATCGTATACCGTTAAGTGTAAAGTTTAAACACATATCTTTATTCCAATAACATATAGGTACTGACTAATAAAATAATATCGATATCATTCTAATTCCGTTAAGAAAATGTACCGCTAAAAATTATAGCGTAAATAAAAAACACTTTTAACGAGCTTCATGGAAAATTGACCAACCCTTTTTACTTTGATAATATAGAAAATACAAACACAATAAGAATATATTTTAATTGCCACCATTATCGGTGTATAGTAGGAACGTGTCCAATAATGTTCCATAAATAATAACTTAATAAGGAATTTAAAACTCCTTTAGTAAATTAAAATTAAATCAAATTATCAGTTCACGCTGTATTCCGCACACAGCAGGGTAGGCAAAGAGAACCTAGTGTTAAGACACACCGTTCCCCACTTTCCGCCGAATTTTGGAGGCATTGCGTGCTGAGTGGCGGAACTCAACACCGCGCTTAATCTCAACACCAGAGCAAAGAAATGGAAATATAAATTTAAATAAATATTTCATTTCCTCGAGTGACGATCGAACCCACAACCAGGCCGTCGTCGTCGTTGAGGCCGGTCGTGGCGCAGCGGCACGAGGTGTGACTGCAAAACCGACTGGTTGTGGGTTCGATCCCCACTCGAGGAGATGAAATATTTACTTAAATTTATATTTCCATTTCTTCGCTCTGGTGTCGAGGTTAAGCGCGGCGTTGAGTTCTGCCACTCAACACGCAATGCCTCCAGAATTCGGCAGAAAGTGGGGAACGGAGTGTCTTAACACTAGGTTCCCTCTGCCTACCCTGCTGTGTGCGGGATACAGCGTGAAGCTAATTTAATTTTATTTTTAATTTAAATATCCTTATAAAATGTGTTATATCGATCACGTTCCCAATCGCACTTTTTCCATTTTCGGGTAACAAAAACACTGTGGACACACTACAGTGGTTTTTTGATGGTTGAATCCACTTCTTGTTATTCGTGATGTAGGGGAACAAGTGTGTGACTGCAGACGCGACAGGTTGTCGATTCGATTCCACTCGAGGAAACAAAATATTTAATATTCTCATTTCTTCGCTTTAGTTTCGAGGTAAAACGTTGAACTGAGTTGAGTTCGACGACTTGTTGTTGACATGACACGACAAAGATATGCAATGCATCCAGAATTCGATGGAAAGTGAGAAGCGGAGTGTCTTAACACTAGGCTCTCTCTGCCTACTCTGCTACATGCGGGATAAAGCGTAAAGCTGAAAAAAACTACTTCAGCTCCCCTACGTAATCAAAAACATACACAACAACACGTAAAAAACCTAAAAATAAATGCAAATATCATAACAAAACATAATTTAATAGAAACACGTTACAGCAAATATATTGTAAAAGAAAAATATTAACATTACGTTCTCTTAGTTCATTGTATTCTGAGTAAATATTATCTTTACTGTGCGCTTCATTCAGTTAGAAACGATAAATACTTATATAGTCAGGGGTCAGGTAATCCCCAAAGTTAAAGTATTGTCGTTGGTTATTTTTTTTTCTTATTCAATCGACATTATTATAAATTAAATTAAGTTAGCTTCACGCTGTATCCCGCACACACCAGGATAGGCAGAGGGAACCTGGTTTTAAGACACACCGTTCCCCACTTTCCACTGAATTCTGGAAGAATTGCGTGTTGAGTGGTGTCATATATATTTTGTCCGATAGCGGCGTAGCCCAAAAGGAGGGTTATGTTTTAGCGAATATGTATGTCCGTTTGTTCCCTTGTAAATGTTAACTAATAAACCAATTTTCATAAATGATATTCATTGAGTATGTCCTGCGGCGTTGAGTTCTGCCACTCAACACGCAATGCCTTCAGAATTCGGCAGAAAGTGGGGAACGGAGTGTCTTAACACTAGGTTCCCTCTGTCTACCCTGCTGGATACAGCGGGATACAGCGTGAAGCTGATTTGATTTGATTTGATTTTTGAGTATGTCCTGTTATTGTGAGTGTTACTGTATATTTATATATTAAATTAGTTTTTGCAGTCGAGTTTTTTATTTAGTTCATAATTCACTTGCTTTCCTTACGCTTTTTACCTACTGCATAGTAGGGTACATAGAAAGAAGATAATCAAAATTAAATTAAATCAAAATTAAATTACCTTCAAAATCAAAATTAATCATTAAAATCTAAAATCCCTAGTGTTAAGACCTTTCCCCGCTGAGTTCTGGATGAATGCGTGATGAGTGGCGGAACTCAACGCCGTACTTTGCCTCGACACCAGAGCGAAGAAATGAAAACATAAATGTTAGTAAATGTTTAATTTCCTCGGGATCGAACCCACAGCCACCCTTCGTGGCCCTGCCCCACGACTGACCTCAGAAGCTAATCCACATCCGAATTCCAGACTTTGCTTGTTTAGTGGCAGAACTAAACACCGCTCTATAATTACAGCAACAATATACACCCAATTTAAGTTCAGAATGTTCGAATATTAATATAATAATTCTTAGAAAACATTAAAAAAAATTGCAAAAATATTTCACATCCAGAAAGAACATGTTAAGCACTCTATATTATATATTTAATTTAAAATGAAGTCAAATTAAAATACCATTACGATAGATAGTTGAATATTTAGTGATGTGTATAAATCTATCTATTGACAGCTCATACACGTCGCTCGGATTCCCAAGAGGAATACAAGTTTTAACTCGATATGACTTTAATTTAGTTCTATAATATCATATAGAGACATATGAGGCCAGTCGTGGCGCAGCGGTACAAAATGTGACTGTAAAACCGACTGGTTGTGGGTTCGATCCCCACTCGAGGAGATGAAATATTTACTTAAATTTATATTTCCATTTCTTCGCTCTGGTGTCGAGGCAAAACGCGGCGTTGAGTTCTGCCACTTAACACGTAATGCCTCCAGAATTCGGCAGAAAGTGGGGAACGGAGTGTCTTACAATAGGTTCCCTCTGCCTACCTTGCTGTATGTGGAAAAAATATCATATAAAGTAAATCCATTTTGTCACTGACTACTCTAACACTTTTACTATACTGACTGCGTTTATCTTATGTTACACTTGTACAATCATAAATATATAATTCTCCAAGAAAAAAAAATAGCATGATTTTAAAAATAACATATTTTTGTATAATAAATTGCTTTTTATATGGTAAACTCTTGTATAATGGGAATAATGTAAAACAATCTATAAATGTCATTTTCGATCGCCACTCCAAAAAATAGAGTCTCAAATTCGGGCGGAAGGAGAACGGAGTGTTTAAATATTAAATTTTATTTACACATGCTATAAATCGGATAAAATCTAAAGCACATTATTAACAATTTTGTTAATGATAAGTAAATAGTAAATTCTCATTAATCATATGAATTTTTAGCAAGCAATTTTGATATTATTATAAATTAGATATTTCATTTTATTTATTTATATCTAAATAAATTCCTTTAGATCTTATGATCTTTCTTTTGATTAATATTTATATATTAAAATTTGTATCTCGTTAAGCTTGTTAAGCTTTACTGAAAAGCTTTTAAGCTCGAAATGGAATTACTAAATCGTATAGATTAAATTTATTTAACACCTAAGTTTAATCAGCTTCACGCTGTCAATCCCGCACACAGCAAGGTAAGCGGAGGGAACAGCAGGGTAGTGTTAAGACACTCCGGTCCCCACTTTCCGCCGAGTTCTAGAGGCATAGCGTGTTGAGGAACACTTAACCAAGTTAATAATTTAAAAGATTTTTTATTTATAATAGTAATTAAATAATATATTATTTCATAACAAAAAAAATGCAAAAATATATATTCCTCCCAAATAACTTATATATACTATACTTGAGTATTATGAAAAGAATCCATTTATTATGTGCAACTTATTTATTACGCAGAATTAGTGATGGAATAAAATAATATTTGAGTGACGTGATAAAGACTTGTCTTCTTTTGTACATCACTAAATCCCACAGCTTAGTAAGGATGAGCTTGAGAAATGATGGGAGATTTACGAAACGTAACCAACTTATTCCATTCCTTTTTGAAGCGAGTTGTGGCGTAGGTGCACCAGCGTGTGACTATAACCGGCCCAGGTTGTGGGTTCGATCCCGTTTCGAGGAAATGAAATATGTAATATTTTCATTTCTTCATTCTGATGTCGAGGCAAATCGCGGCGTTGAGCTTCGCCAGTCAACACGCAATGCCTGGAATTAGAAATCGGTGGAAAATGGGGAATTCGGTGTCTTAACACCAGGTTCCCTCTGCCTACCCTGCAGTATGTGGGAAACAGCGTGACATTAAAAAAAGAAAAAAAATAAACTGAAATCGTCTTACAATACAAACAAGATAAATAACAATTGAATTTCCAGTGCGAAACAAGTCTTTATACGACTCCCTTGTGATCTGTACACGACAGTGGTATCTTCTCCACCCGTACATTGGTTTCCGCTTTGAGCCTTTGTCAATATATTTAACTTGTGCAAACTGAGGCCAGTCGTAGTAGGGGTATAAATGTGTGACTGTAATGGTGGCAGGTTGTGGGTTCGATTCCCACTCGAAGAAATGAAATGTTTGATGTGTTTATTTTCTTCGCTCTGGTTATGAGGCAAAGCGCGGCGTTGAATTCCGCAAATTAAAACGCAATGCTTCAGAATTGGGCGGAAAATGGGAAACGGAGTATCTTAATACTAGGTTCCATCTGCTTACCCTGCTGTGTGCAGGAAACAGCGTAATGGAAAGAAAACCCGAAACATGGGGAAAATTAAGGCGCAGGGAAAAAGCGACTATACGCGGCTGTGGGTTCCATCCCACTCGAAGAAATTTAATATTTGATATTTTCATTTCCTCAATCTGGTTTGAGGCCAGTCGTGGCGCAGCGGCACGAGGTGTGACTGCAAAACCGACTGGTTGTGGGTTCGATCCCCACTCGAGGAGATGAAATATTTACTTAAATTTATATTTCCATTTCTTCGCTCTGGTGTCGAGGTTAAGCGCGGCGTTGAGTTCTACCACTCAACACGCAATGCCTCCAGAATTCGGCAGAAAGTGGGGAACGGAGTGTCTTAACACTAGGTTCCCTCTGCCTACCCTGCTATATGCGGGATAGTGCGTGAAGCTTATTTATTTTTGATTTATTCTCAATCTGGTAACGAGACAAATGGCTGGCGTTGATTTCCGCAACTGCCACCGCCACCGCAATACCACTAAAATTCGTCGAAAAGTGGGAATAAGAATGTCTTGTGTCTTAGCACTAGGTTCCCAGATTCCCCCCACTACATGCTGTAACTAGTTAAAAAGTTTTAATTGACGTTATTGTTACCGCCACTGAGGTATGCCCCAAAATAATAAATAACTAATTATGTGACGTTTCATTATACCATACACAAACTTCTATTAAATTTGACATTTTCGTTAAAAGTTGTATTCCTACCGGGAAAATAATTTTAAAATTTTAATATATGACACAGTTTATATTTGTATGCCTAAAAATAAAAAATAAAAAAAACATTAGTTATCTTTATATTTTATAATCAGCTAGCTTCCCGCTGTATCACGCATACAGTAGGGTAGTCACAGGGAACCCAGTGTTAAAACACTCCGGTCCCCACTTTCCATTGATTTTTTCGAGGCATTGCGTGTTGAGTGGCGAAACTGCACACCGGACTTTTGCCTTGCCAGAGTGAAGAAATAAAAATATTAATAAATATAATTCATTACCTCAAGTGGGGATCGAACCCACAACCGTCACGTTACAATCGCACCCTTGTGCCCCTATACCACGACGGCCTCAGTATTTTATGTTCCATAATAAAGTAAAGAGAGCTGGAGAAGATTTATTACGATTAGATATTATAATGTAATAGAATAACCCTATACATACATTGTCCTAGTAAAGCGCCAAACCGAATATTATAACATAAAATAGAGTAAAAAAATATTGTAATCCGTTGACATATTTCAACATATTTCGAATAAGCTATAACTTACAGTGGATTTAGGATAAAAAAAACTCCATAGTAGAAAAGCGCAACATTGACATGGTTTTTAACCGACTTTTATAAGAGGAGGAAAAGGAGGTTATCAATTCGACTGTATTTTTATTTATATTTGTTACCTCAGAACTTTTGACTGGGTGAACCGATTTTCATAATTTTTTTTATTTGAAAGCTAGGTGCTTCCCGTGGGGTCCCATTTTTTTGGTCCATTTCTCATAATGGTATCTATGAGAAAACCACATAGCTCTTAAATTTGCATTAGGTGTGTGGGCGGCAAATGGACGAATAACTCAATATCACGCCAACTGATTCCGATGATTCTTTTTTTATTTAAAAGGATACACATCAAGGACTTTGGTGAAAGTTTGGTTAGGTTTTGATTATGGGATCAGGTTGAAATTGAATAAGTTGTTTTTTTTTTTTGGTAAAAAAATATACTGTAATAGTCACAAGGAAAACCGTTGTCAAATGGGTTTCAGAAGTGAAATTCCTCATCGTTATATGTCTTTTCTACCAACTTCAAAAAACAGGGTGTTCTCAATTACAACCGACTTCAAAAAAGGGAGAGATTCCCAATTCGCCCGAATACTTTTTATGTATGTTCTTGTCAATGTGCCAAAATGTTAGTTTGCACAAAAATAAACGTAATTAAGATTGAAGTTTTACATAGGACAACCACTAACTATTCGCTTGAGAAGCATCCTCTTAAGATTAACTCATCACTTAAAATTGTAAAATAAATTTATTTTTAAAAAAAAAAATTGACTCCAAACTACGAACTCAAAGGTAAAAAATAATTTTACATAATTATAAAACGTGCTTTGATTTTGTTAAACAAAAATAATTAAAAAAGATTTTATGATTTTGAAGTCGGTGTCAAGCTAATGCTACAACACCCTTACTAGAATATCGAATTACTAAGCCTTTGTTTGTTTAGGCCAGTCGTGGCGCAGCGGCACGAAGTGTGACTGTAAAATCGACTGGTTGTGGGTTCGATCCCCACTCGAGGAGATGAAATATTTGCTTATATTTATATTTCCATTTCCTCGCTCTAGTGTCGAGGCTAAGCGTGGCGTTGAGTTCTGCCACTCAACACGCAATGCCTCCAGAATTCGGCAGAAAGTGGGGAACGGAGTGTCTTAACACTAGGTTCCCTCTGCCTACCCTGCTGAGTGCGAGATGTATCTCGCACTCTAATAATACTAAATCAGCTTCACGCTGTAGCGTGAAGCTGATTTATTTATTTTTTTATTTGTTTGTTTTACTTGGCACCGACTCCAAAATTATAAAATCTTTTTTAATTATTTCTGTTTAAAACATTCGAAGTACGTTTTATATTATCTTAAATTATTTTTTTCCTTTTTAGTTCGTTGTTTGAAGGCGTTATTTTTTTTATTTATTTATTTACACGTAAAGATTCTTGGAGAAAAAGTGAAACTTGAATTTTTTGTTCCAGCTTTACGCTTTATCCCGCAAAGACAACATAAGACACTGTTCTTCACGTTCGTTCCGCTGATTTCTAAAGGCACTGTGTGTTGAGTATCGGAACTCAACGCCGCGCTTTGTCCTCGGTACCAGAGCGAGGAAAGAAAAATATAGTTAATTTCTCCGTGGAAGAATCGAACTCACGAGCTGTCGCGTTTAAAGTCACAATTGAGTCTTGCACCACGACTTACCTTGAAAATTAAGTGTTAAAATCTATAATATTTTTCTAATTCTACTAATATTGGTTCCATTCTTTATTTTATAACTTTTAGGCGTGCTAGGTGAGCGTATTTTCACTTGCATATGTCACGTAGAACGAAAACGACACGAAGCAGGTCTCTGAGTAAATCTCGAGAAAATTAAAAATGTAAATTATTGGCTTAAAAAAATCTTACTATTAAGATATCACACATATCTACTTTGTTTCCCATTTCCTGCCGAATTCTGGAGGCACTACGTGTTGAGTGGCGGAACTCAACGCCGCGCTTTACCGGAGCAAAGAAATGAAAATATTAGGTATTTAATTTCATAGAGTGGTAATGTGATGTGTGAATATGAAGAACGGAATATTGAATCATTTGGTCCTCTATGCTAATCCTATATACATTTCCATTCTCATATATACTTGAACACAACTTTTCACCTAGTTTATAAAAATAAAACAAGTCAAAAACAATCTTAGGATTATGAGTGATAACAAATAGCAATAGATAAGACAAGAATTTATAAGTTATAATTATAATTAAATGTTATCAGGGCTTAATGTTTGGAAATCTATTTATTAAGAAAACGTATAAAAATTTGAACGTAGTGGGATTTTGACCCGCGCCTCTTTGAGGCCAGTCGTGGCGCAGTGGCACAAAGTGTGACTGAAAACGCGGCTGGTAGTGGATTCGATCCTCCCTCGAGGAGTGAAATATTTATTTACATTAGTATTTTTATTTCTTTGCTCTAGTGTCGAGGCAAAAGTGCGGCGTTGAGTTCCGCCACTCATCACGCTATGCCGTCAGAATTCGGCGGAGAGTAGGTAACGGTGTGTCTTAATTCTTATTATACAGCGTGAAGCCTCTTTGGAAAGCGCTTTGGACGCTTTCCAAAGAGACGTGAATTTTTATACGTTTTCTTAATAAGCATTTTACATTCCTGTAGTGTGGAATAACACTTTAAAAATGTAAAAAAATGTTATCTGTGTGGAAATGAAATCTTTTTGTTTTCTTATATTTGGTATCATATTTTATCGGCTTAGTAGTATTCTTTTAATAACTTTTATCTATATTACGATTTTATGTGAACATAGAACGATGAACTTAAATGATATTTTTTTTTGTTTTTGTTATTTTAATGTAGGTAACCTTTTCTTATTTCTCTTCAGCTTCACGCTGTATCCCGTACATAGCAGGATAGGCAGAAGTCAGATATAAAATATTTAATATTTAATCTTTTTTGGCTCTGGTGAAGAGGCAAAACGCGGCGTTGAGTTTCGACACTCAACACAAAATGCCTCCAGAATTCAGCAGAAAGGTTTTGGGGTCGATTCCTACTCGAGAAAAATAAATCTTTAATATTTTCACTTATTTGCTTTTCATTTATTTATTGAGGTGGCATGCTCTATAGCACCGGTTCCCAACCAGTGCTCCGTGGACCAATAGTGGTCCGCAGCAGCTATAATATGGTCCACGAATGATTTAAAAATGGTGTTTGAGCAAAGTCTGCCCACAGTTAAGTTGTTTCCTTAGTAAAACATAAAAAATAAATTAAAATTAAATTAGCTTCACGCTGTATCCCGCACACAGCAGGGTAGGCAGAGGGAACCTAGTGTTAAGACACTCCGTTCCCCACTTTCTGCCGAATTCTGGAGGCATTGCGTGTTGAGTGGCAGAACTCAACGCCGCGCTTAACCTCGACACCAGAGCGAAGAAATGGAAATATAAATTTAAGTAAATATTTCATCTCCTCGAGTGGGGATCGAACCCACAACCAGTCGGTTTTGCAGTCACACCTCGTGCCGCTGCGCCACGACCGGCCTCAATAATTTTTTAATATTTACTTAAAAATTCGTACACCCCCATCATACAAAATGTCAGATTTTTTTTAAAACTTTGAAATTATTTTTTTTGTTTAATTACTAATTTATTTTCATTATACCTACATAGTGGTTCTTGTTAACAAGAATTCTATATAAGTGGTCCCTAATCAAGAAACGATTGGGAACCCCTGCTCTATAGAGAACCAAGACCTGATCCAATTTTAAACATAATAATATGATTTGCTTCATTTGTAGGAGTGACGCGTGTCACTCAAATATAAAGGAAATAGAAGGAGAAATTCGTTATAGCATTAAAGGCATGAAGTAAATTATGTGGTTTTGTATTAGGGAAAATTAATAGGCGTCCATTTTGTACATGATTTAGTCAGTTTCAACCAAAAATAGGTTTTACCGATTAGTTTTTGTTAGTTTGTTAAGGAAGGCTAAGGTTTTTTTTTAGTTTCACGCTGCATATAATATATTAAATAGAAAAAAAAATGTATTAGAACTCAAAGCGCGGCATTGAGGTCCGCTATTCAATATGCAATTCCTCCAGAATTCAACGGAAAGTGGGGAACGAAGTGTCTTAATGGTAACGAAGATTCTTAATACTGGGTTCCCAGGTTCCCTCTCCTATGCTATGTGCAGGAGACAACGTGAAGCTGAATAAAATACAACTCTCTATTCGCCACTTACTGTCCAAACTCGAGATACTGCGCGGTAAGTGGCAGAACTCAACAAAAACTTTAGTATAATATTATAGTATTTTTTAAATTATATCTTTCTATTGATTTCACTAGTCTTTGTGAATTCAGAATTTTGTGCTCCTATAATATGCACTCTCATGTAGAGATGATGATAGAAACGGATATCACTTAATGTTTAATAGATTTATAAGACCAGAGAAATTACATTTCAAGCGACTGTAACAGTTGTGGGTTCGATTCCCATTAGGACGTATGAAATATTTTAATATTTACTTTTCCTGGCTCTGGTTACTAGCCAAACTGCAGCGTTTGGTTCCGAAAATGTGGAATAAAAATGCTTTAATAGAAACGGAAAGTCTTAAAACTAGAAACTAAAAATAATAAAGAAAATCAAACCTATGACTGACCCAAATTATTAGCTATTGCGCTCGTATTGTTATTACAAATTAATAAATTCATTACTTGAGTTAAACATAACTATATAATATTTTTTATCTCACTTTTTTTTAATTTAAATTTTACCGTAGAAACAGTTGTTGGAAAAATAAGGGATGTCACGTAGCGACCCGGAGATTTAGAGGCTTAACGGCATTATTTATTCACTATACATGTTTTACATATTTCTTATCGAGTTGTTCAAACCTCAGTCTTATTTACTCGTGGTATAAAACAAGTAGAATAGAGAGAAAAAATGCGTGTAGTGGCACATCACTACATTTTTCGGTAGAAAAAAAATACATTTCATTTATTAAAATGAAATGTATTTTTTTTTCTACCAAAAAATATAGTGATGTGCTTGAAATTTCGAAGAATTGTCGATAATGGAATGTGGGTTATAATTTAGATCTGAAGGAAATGGTTTAAATTATTTAATTAACCCCATTTTGATATGTTCAGAGCGCAGCTAGTCTAGTAGAGCTATCACTTCATAGTTTGTCTAAAAATGGGTGAGAAATCGAGAATTTCATTATTTTATTATAAGGTTCTCACAGCTAACCATTTTGGGAGAAGCGTAAAACTAAAAAACTTCATAATGATGATCTTTCATGTTTTCCAAAAAATCTAAATGAAAGATCTAAATAAATGAGAAAACATGAAAGATCACCATTATGAAGTTTTTTAGTTTTACGCTTCTCCCAAAATGGTTAACTGTACGAACCTTATAATAAAATACTGAAATTCTCGATTTCTCACCCATTTTTAGACAAACTGTGGAGTACCAGCTCTAATAGACTAGCTGCGCTTTAGACAAATCAAACTGGGGTTAATTAAATAATTTAAACAATTTCCTTCAGTTCTAAATTATAAACCACTTCCCATTCTCCATAATACNAGCTTGGCGAGAACGCATGGCTTAGTGGTCAGAGCGCCTGGTCGGTTTCCAGGAGGCGCGGGTTCGAGTCCCGCTGCGTTCAAATTTTTATACGTTTTCTAAATAAGTAACATGAAAGATCATCATTATGAAGTTTTTTAGTTTTACGCTTCTCCCAAAATGGTTAACTGTACGAACCTTATAATGAAATACTGAAATTCTCGATTTCTCATCCATTTTTAGACAAACTGTGGAGTACCAGCTCTACTAGACTAGCTGCGCTTTAGACATATCAAACTGGGGTTAATTAAATAATTTAAACTATTTCCTTCAGTTCTAAATTATAAACCACTTCCCATTCTCCATAATACATCGAAATTTGAAGCCTTACCAGATAAATGGTACAACTCAACGCTGAGCTTGGACTTATGTTACTAAAATAAAAAGAATTCCACTATAATTAATGCCCCTAACGTGATTCGAACCTACAACCATTGCGCTTATAGACAAAAGCTGTTCCATTGTGCCATGATGTGACCTCAATCAGTCACCAATTTTGGATAAAACGTGTCTATGAATAATAACAACTACTAATAGCGTAATAAAACTTAGATGTAGCGGAAAATTGGCCTACAACATGATTTAGGCAGTCGTATATTGCAACTGTTTCACAGAAACGAGGCCAGTAGTGGCGCAGTGGGAGCCTTGTGTGACTGCAAACACTACAGGTTGTGGATTCGATTCCCACTCTAGACAATGAACACAGAGCCAGGAAATTAAATTATTAAATATTGTATTCCCTGTCGAGTAGGAATCGAACCCACGGCCTGTCGCCTTTGCAGTCACAAATTATGGAATCAAAAAACAACATTTATGTGATAACTATAGACATTTTATTAATTCGTATTAGTTGGATTAATTTAGCGCTTGGTAAAAATCTAAAAAGATTTTCATGTACAATATACCGCTGCAGCTTCACGCTGTACCCTGCACAGGGTAAGCAGAGAGAACCCAGTGCTAAAATACTCCGTTCACCATTCTCCGCCAATTTAGTGTTGAATGGCGGAACTCAACGCCGCGCTTTGCGTCACCACCAGAGCGAAGAAATGGAAATATTAAATATTTAATTTCCTAGAATAGGATTGTGGCGTTAAAAGTCACACTTTGTGCCCCTACGCCCAACTGGCCTCTGGAACAATATACCGATGATAGGCAAATACTCTTAGTATATAAACAAAGTTATGAATAACCTTACAGCGGAAATTCAATTAGTAGGATAAATTGCTATATCGTATTGTCTCACTCCAATTAATATTGCTTGTCAAAGACAATTAACTAATGGCGATAATTGAATGTAACCTAATTTAACGCATCTCCCGGTATAGAAAGGTTACTTGGTCAGTAGGTCATTTATGAACTGGTACTTCCCTGGAATCACCCTGGATTGATTTAAAAAAACTTTTGGATAGAGACGGGAATACAAAATTCAAAAAATTTAATTAGCTTCACGCTGTATCCAGCACAGCAGGGTAGGCAGAGGGAACCTAGTGTTAAGACACTCCGTTCCACACTTACAGCTGAATTATTATTAAACAGAAATACAATACTAATTATAATATAGAACAAATATTAGAAATATTTGATATCACTTATTCCCTATAGCTAAATTCGAAGCGCTAACGACTTGCAAATACATAGTTCTAAAATAAAAATAAATAAACTTAACGAATTTAGCTAAAATAATTCTTTGTTTTGTTTAGACTAATATCTGTAAGCAAAGAAAATATTGATTCCGTTCTATCAGTATACTAGGAGCAGGATAGTATTTAAAATTTGATTAAGTTGACTAGTATAGTAATCTTATTTTTTTTTGACATGATAAAAATTTGGAGTTAAGTTATGCTTACATTATTTTTTTTATGCTGCATGCTTACATTAGATTTTGTTACGGCAGAAGTTAAGACACTCAGTTCCCATTGAGACACTAACTTTCCGCAGAATTCTGGAGGTATTGCGTAATAAATATTTTAGACAAGCGATCCCACAACATATCGCATTTACGTATATTCTATGCGTAATTTAATAATATACTTGTATAATCCCTGCAAACTCCACAAGGAAAAGAAACAAAAAATATTATATAAATATCACTCTTAATAAATATCAAAAAAAGAAAACAAGAAAATAAAATTATATATCTGTTATAAATATAAAAATATAATTTGAATCAGCTTCCAAAGAACAAGTAGTTCAAAGCGAGTTGCAAAGTTGTCTAAGAGTTAAACGTTCAATGCCTATTAAAGAAGTTCCGAACGAATCGAATGTACGCAAGCAATTTGACTGCGCTATACGAAGAAAATGTTTAACATTTAATAAATATGTATAACAATATGGGAATTAGAGGCCGTTGCAGTGCAGCGGTCTAAGGGTGTGACTTCGATCAGAGAATGAATTGTTATTTATTAATATTTTCACTACTTCGCTCTGGCATCAAGGCAAAAGCCCGGCGTTGAGTTCCGCCAATCAACACGCAATGTCTCAAAAAATTTCGGCGGAAATGAAGTACGGAGTGTCTTAGCGCTAGGTTACCTCTGCCTACACTGTTATATGCAGGATACAACGTGAACCTGCAAACAAAATGTAATGTACATTTTACCTTGTTAATCAAGACACTCCGTTTCCAACCAAACCTTTTAGACGTCAAGTTCAGTCACTCATGTGCGTGAATAATGAAACTCAACGCCGTATTTTATCTTACCATAATGGGCGAATAAATTGAACTCAAAGCTACTGCGTATACAGTCAAACAGTTTCCTGCTGCGCTACAACAGCCCGAAACTTCTATCTACTCGTATAACGAACTTAGCTAAAAACTTATGTTTAAAACCTAAGAATATCTGAGATTATAATAAAATGATAAAACTTCACGCTGTATTCCACACTTAAAAGGTTAGACAGAAGGAAGGCTTCCTGTCAAGAAACTCCGTTGTCTTTTTTCCGCTCAAATTCAATATATTGCGTGTTAGGTGGCAAAACTCTACGCAAACCTTTATTTTGGGTAGAAAAGCAAAAAATATAATTGATTCCCACTAGGAATGGACCGGTCTGGGAATCGATCCCACAGTCATTGACTTACAACCATAGTTCTTTCGAAAATGACTGACTCTCGAGTATTATTAGTATTACGAAGATAAATATCATTAAAAATAATTAAATAAATCAGCTTCACGCTGTATCCCGCACACAGCAGGGTAGGCAGAGGGAACATAGTGTTAACCTACTCCGTTCCCCACTATCTGCCGAATTCTGGAGGCATTGCGTGTTGAGTGACAGAACTCAACGCCGCGGTTAACCTCGACACCAGAGCGAAGAAATGGAAATATAAATTTAAGTAAATATTTCATCTCCTCGAGTGCGGATTGAACCCCCAAACAGTCGGTTTTACAGTCACACTTTGTGCCCCTGCCAGTCGTGGCTGGCTTCATAATAATCTAATTAAATAATTTAATAAAAAAATTTTATTGTATAATATAAAAGCCTAATATACTTATTAGGCTTTTATATTATACAATCTTATGAGGACAGTCGTGGCGCAGCGGCACGAGGTGTGACTGTAAAACCGACTGGTTGTGGGTTCGATCCCCACTCGAAGAAAGTGGGGAACGGAGTGTCTTAACACTAGGTTCCCTCTGCCTACCCTGCTGTGTGCGGGATAGTGCGTGAAGCTGATAAACTTATTACCTATATCGTTATACCTTTCTTATGAAGTCTGTCACCAAAATAATTGCGAAAGTTAAATAACCAACGATTTCATTATAATCAAGACTAAGAAGGACTATTCAAGATTTTATCAAACGCATAATTTTAATGAGAAAATGAACATTTTAACTTCCCTTTTTTAATTAAAAAAGTCACTGGAGCATGAAATCTGATTTACTTTTTAACAAATTAATAATTAATTAAGGATCAATCAGTGTGTAATTCAATTTTCATTTTATGTTCAAAGTAAAATAACGATTTTTTTAGTTTCAAGTTAGATTTTTTTAGACAGGTTAAGCAGAGGGAACCTAGTGTTCAAACACTCCGCTTGCTACTTTCCGTCGAAATTTAGAGGCATTGCGCGTTGAGCGGTGGAACTTGACGCAGCGCTTTTGCCTCAAAATATTAAATATATTTTGAGGCATAAATAAGTTGTGACAAGCGTATAAGAATTTCGACGTAGCTTGATGGGAACGTATGGCTTAGTGGTCAGAGCGCCTGGTCGGTTTCCAGGAGGCGCGGGTTCGAGTCCCGCTACGTTCAAATTTGTATACGTTTTCTAAATAAGTATTTTTCTTTCCTACGTGTGAAAAACACTTTAAAAATATTAAAAATATTAAATATTTCTTTTGACCGAGTTGGAGTCGAACTCACAACCTGTCCCGGTTACAGTCACATGCTGGTGCCCCTGCGCCGCCACAATTGGCCACAAAAGCAACGTTAAATAATAATATTATATATCTACTTATCACTTCAGATCCAAATCAACGCTTAATATGTATGCAATAACTACGATGTATTTCTTCCAAGCCAAATAAAAAATAGAAAATAACTTAATATAGTATTAATATATACAAAAAAATACTTAGAAGATAGGAACTCAAGATTTAAAAAAAATATTGAGATTATTTTATGTATAAACAGAATAATAATATTATATGATGTCAAATACGTTCTATTTGACTACAAACAAAGGTCATAGGTTCAAATCCAGGAAAAATATTCTTATATAAAATATATTTGTAGGTTTGGTCTAATAGTTCAGGCTAATAAGACTAAACATGGTCTTAAATCTCAGGAAAATCCCTTTTAAAATCACCCTTTCAAATACTATTTTTAGCTTTCAGTGAAATTGTTGACTTATACTTCAACAAGAATTAGATCGTGGTTTTATTGTCACAATTTCATACTAAGATTTCTTATCTAAATAGTTCAATAATATCAATCAATAGGAGAAGTATATAGAATTAGTGATAAGAATATAGAGTAAATATACGATTGTATGTTTTACGAAAGAAAGACAAACACAACTTTCTGACGAAAGGAATAGTTTTTTTTTCAGCTTCACGTTGTATCCCGCACACATCAGGGTAGATAGAGGGAACCTAGTGTTAAGACACTCCGTTCACCATTCTCCGCAGAACTCTATATTGCAGGTCACAGAACTCTACATTGCAGGTCAGAACTCAATGCCGCGTTTTGCCTCGACACTAGAGTGAAGAAATAGAAATATAATAAATAATTCATTTCAAAAGAGGAATAGTGGCTTTACATAAATCGAAAGTATGTAGATTTAAACTCGATATAATTAAGACGACGACGTCCTAAATAATCACACTATGAATAAAAGAAATTATGACATTTTGAAAAAATTGTAAAAATGTGAACGCAGCATGGACCTTGCACCTATGCGAAACCATCCAAACGCGCTGATAATATTTTTTTTTTCAGTTAAACAATTCAATTTTAAAAATGTATTATACATTTGTAAGTAAGCAGAGGGATCCTATTATCAAGTAGAGAAGAGAACGGAGTACTCTCTACTTTCCGTCCGAATAAGAGATATTGCGTATTGAGTGGCGGAATTCGACGCCGCACTTTGGATAGTTCTTTTGAACATTCAATTAATCACAAATTCAAAATTTGAATTGAAAAAATATATAATATTTCATAAAATACATCGGAATTTAATATAAGGAAAGTTTCAGGAATTTCGTGCTATAAACTGAACGATGACAATTTTAAGCATAAATTGTAGAAGGTTATGAGGATTTTATGCTCATATTTTTTTGGTGAGATATTTTTTACTTTTTTATTAAATTTAATATAGTTTCAGGAGTAAATTATTTTAGACCGAAGTGTAAAAATAAAGCATAATTTTTTTAGTTTTTCTGTGTATCTCGCACGTAACAGTAGGCAGAGGGCCTATCAGAACGTAATGTTCAGACACTCTCCTACTCTCAGACTGGTTCGAAACTTCATATGTGTGTGTGTGCTCGTTATCAGAAGTGCTATTGCCTCATTACCAGAACGAGGAAATAAAAATATTAAATGTTTCATTCCCCCGAGTGAGAATCGAACCCATAACCGTCGGGTTTAAGATCGCACGCTTGTGTCCTTGCGCCACGACCCATTATGAATTATTTATTATAATATTTTTTAGCAACAAGAATTATTATTTATTATAAGAATTGATACATAAATACAAAAAAAACTTCCAAGTTAGAAACTGCTAAAAAGATTTTAAAATATTTAAAATCTCTAACAGCCACAGCAAAGTACAAAATATTATTGTATTCTAAAATACAGAAACTTTTTTCATAGATATCAAATTTAATTCTTACTATTAAAAGTTTTATATTATTTACACCAACACGCAATATCCTGAAAATTTGGCGGATAATGGTGAACGGAGTGTTTGAACACTAGATACCTTGCCGTATGTGGGAAAAGATTCACATCTTTTTTTTTCTAGCTGAATTATTAAAAAATATTTTATAACTTATTAAAATTCCAAAAACATTTAAAATTTTCTATTGAAAATATATATACAAGAACAACTCACCGTAATCAATAATATCCAAAATTAAAACCAAAACAAAAACCACAAATAAACACACAAACTATTTATTCAATACAACTTTCCACTCACGTAAAATATCGTAGAGCGATACGTGCTCTCACTCCGAATGCTGTCAAAATACTGACGCGGGTGTCAAATAAGGATCAACCCTTTAACTAATCCGAACTTTAAAAAATGTAAATGTTCTTATTAATAATTAAAAAAATAATAAATCTATATGTTTTTTTTTTAATAAAAAAAACCGTGTTAGCACTTTGTGCCAGTTTTGATAACTGCCAAACGTATTTCGGTCGTACAATAGCTACTTATCGGCTGTGATAAGATATATTTGTCACTCAATTAATATAATAAGTAAATTAATATATCCCGTTGATAAGAGATTTTAATATAAACCCTTTTATCAATATCGAGTGCCAGATATGGTGTTAAAAATAAAATTGGACTGTGGACGTGATTTTTGCCATAAAGGATTAAAACGCATTGAATTGTGAAAACAACAGATTTTTTTTTACGAAATTGATAATGCTATTTATAAATTGACAAAACAGTAATTATTATCCTTTCAATTGTTTAAAAAATATGTTTATGTATAAAAAAAATGGAAAATTTGTAAATGTTTTATATCTTTCAAATTCTTCCATTTTTCGATTAAGAAAAAAAAAAAAAAATTGGTCGTTCGTTTCTAATTTTTAATAGCGATGAATAGATTATTAGATAAAAGATGTGTCAGTTAATTCGGCAATCAATAATACACACTCCAAAATAAGCATAAAAAAATATCGTACGTATACATATAAAATACAATTTTTTCCTATTTTCTCGTTGTATACCACGTCTTTATATTATAGCACGATAGGAACCCAGTGCTTAACTTGCTTAATTTTTGAAAACATTGTGTGTTGAGTGGCGGAACTCAACGCCGCGTTTCTTTCACGCAAGTTTACCGTAAAACATGTGCCGCTACACCATATTCCCCTAAATTTTGATTTATTCAGTGTTTAATCTATCAATTTTAGCTCCATGTAAGTTTAGCAATAAATAAAGCAAAGTTTCATAAAGCTTCATTATAAAACAATTAAAAGAAGTTATTCTTATTTTCAGAATTGACATATTTAATACAGTTTTTAGATATTTTAAAAATGTTAGCATTTTTTACCCATCAACTATAGTCGAACAATGTTTGTAGAGTACAAATATTTTGATATTTTAGAGCTATCCTAGCACAGGCCGCGAAATGGCTGATGCACTTCTGTGGTAGTAGTAGGTAGTTAACTTTCATAAGTTGTAAAAAAGTATACACAAAAACATATTAGTGAAGTATTTTTTTGTATTGTCTATTTTAAAATAAAAAATCAGCTTCACGCTGTGTCCCACACACTGCAGGGTAGGCAGAGGGGACCTAGTGTTAAGACACTCCGTTCTTCACTTACGGCCGAATTTTTGAGACATTGTGTGTTGAGTGGCGGCTCAACGCCGCGCTTTGCCTCGACACCACAGCGAAGAAATAAAAATATAATTTTCATTTCTTCGCTGTTTCCTCGAGTGGGGATCGAACCCACAACCAGTCGATTTTATAGTCACACTTTGTGTCCTTGCACCACGACTGGCCTCTACGACTCTCCTCTATGATTTTATCTTTATGTTATTTATAAAACACACCAGCAACCCTGAACCTTGTATATGTTTTATTATCAGTTTCTTATTTAATCTCACTTATTTATCGTCATGTACATTCTATGTTAATCAGGGAAAAGTAATTTCATGTTTCTTCTTTTTTGTCTTTTGCTTAGAAGAACTTTATTTGCTACTTACTCTATTTTAAATACAAATATTTTATTCGGTGGAGGTCATAGTGGCACAGTATGACGGAATAAGCGCAATGGTTGTACGTTCGATGGCTACTTAGGGGAACGAATTATTTTTATTTCTCGACTCTGGTGAGACAGCGCGGCGTTGAGTTCCGCCATTCACGATACAATGTCTCGAATTCAGGCTGAAAGTGGACAATGAAATGCCTCAACACTATAGCTGGTTAAACTTTATATATGAGGTTTTACTTTTTTTAAATAATGAACTAATTTTAAATAAAACTATTTATTACGTTTGTCTAAAAACTATTATATTGAAATTTATAATTGATGTCAACATTTATAAAAAAAAAATATTAAGCAATAAAAATGCTTATTACGATAGAAGGAATATTCCGTTGGTCTCGCTGAGCCAGCGGAATAGTCTTGCTCAGCCTAATACTGGGGGTTTGGGGGAGTGCATAACTCCCCCTTCCCAAGAGCGATATTATCGGCTTGTTCATTTTTAAAAACTTTCCGATAATATCGCGAACATTTTATATATATATTTTAAACTAGCGGACCCGGACGCGGCTTCGCCCGCTTGAACTATACGAATGCTTATTAGATATATTTATGAAATTGTTTTTGAAAATATCTAACTAATTTAAATGAAAAAAATTATAAGTAAACGTAATCATATTAAAATATTAATAAAAAAAACTAAACAAAACCAGCTACATTATTAATATCATCATATTAAAATAAATATTTAAAAGAATTAAAATTAAATGTGTTGTGCTATGTTTTTGCAAGTGCATGTGGTTATTTACATAATACTTAAATACAATAAAAAAATATTATATTTTTTGTCTCTGTCTGTCTTTCTATTTCCCCGAGCTAATGTCCAGAATAACTGAACTGATTTTTATTGGACTTTCAGTGATCGATTTTACTGATTTACCCGGGAAAAATCTTTTTACACGTTTTCCTTGCGCGCGTACATACA
>JAAIXJ010000654.1:0-83989 GCA_013403705.1 Heliconius hermathena | reverse complement strand
GGTTTCATTTAATGTGGTGCTGACACGTCCACCCTGTATATAGAATAGATAGATAAAATTTCTGAAGACGCACCTATGCGAGAAAGTTCCTCTCTCGACATCCTCGCCAGACAGACGTACATGAATACCCTCCTTCAGTAGAGATCCAAACGCCATAGCCTCTCCCAGAGCCCAGTCCACAGTCCTGTTGTTGACCATCTCCATCCGAGCCTTTAGGATACGGAGCAGACCTTTGTGTATGACGAACTCCGCTGCGTTGGGTGGAGGAGAGGAGAACCGCTTGCCGATATGTTCAAGTGTTTCTTCTACTACACCAGTTGGTGACATCTAAAAATAATTAAAACATTAGCTGTGTATGAGGGCGTCGTGTCGCAGCGACGATGTATAAAGGCGACGATTGTTGTTTTGATGTTTACTCGGTGGAATGAATTATTTTTATTTCTTCACTCTGTTAGTAAGCATGTTAAGAGCCCCCGGTAACCACATAATAATGTCTCGAAATGAGAACAGAATCTCTTAACACTAGTTTCCCGCCGCCTACACTGCTATAGAGGACACAGCGAAAAGACAAAAAATAGATTTATGCTCAACTAACACGCTCAAAAAAAGTTGTATCAGGTATTTTTACGTTAAAAAAAACATAATTAAGTTAGGTTTAATGAGAGTTTTAGTAATTTGTAAGTAGTTCTCGAATAGGTTAACAAGGTATTAAAGTGTATTAAGTATATAGTCCAAGAATAAAGACTATTTTTATTTATTTTTTATTAATAAATAAATTATTAAGATATTGGTCTAAAACCGTAAGTAGTAACTCCACTGACTAAGTATTTAATGGGATAGTTATTAGATCAATCAACAAGATTTTCTATCCAGATATATCAACCATTTATAAATTTATCTTAAATTTACCTTCAATGGGTCCTTGCCTTCAAAGAAACCAGACCAAGGGGAGTCCAACCAATCCTTGTATTTAATATGTGTTTCCTGTTTCGCCTGGTTGTAGGCGTCTTCACAAATCTTCTCATACTTGTCCTTTACATCCTTCACTTCCTCCGCTGTTACGACGCCTTCAGAGATCAGTTGGTCTGCATATATCTCCAAAACTGTAAAAAATTGTGTTTTAATAGTGTATTTTATGGAGTTGTGTGGAAATGCTTATGTTTTGTGCTTATTTGTACAGTAAGAAAAATAAATAAGTACCTTCACGTTTTTTGCCGTATAGCAGGGACGGTAGTGAGAACCAAGTGTTAAGCCACTCCTCGATCGCACAATGGCTATTACCATTAATTACTCTTGAGAATTCTATCTCTAATCTTTACTGTATGAACGAATATCTTCATTTGGAGCAGAATTTAGTACAGATTTTTTTGTATGTCAGGAGAAATATATTTTTCAAATATAATACTTAACATAAGAGAAAATACAATTAAAAATTTTGTTCATAACTTCCAGCCACCCCGTAGAAGTGGATCAGTGTAAAATAGTTGAAAAGACAAAATAGTGCAGTGAAAAATAAAAAAATAATTAAAAATCCTATGAAATAATACAAATGACATACAACATATATACAATAATTACCGGGCTTGGTGTTCCTGATCTTCTGGTACATGAGCGGCTGCGTGAACATGGGCTCGTCGACCTCGTTGTGGCCGTTGCGGCGGTAGCTCACGATGTCGATGACCACGTCCTTGTGGAAGGTGGCGCGCCACTCCGCCGCCACGTTGCACACGTGCATCACGGCCTCGGGGTTGTCGCCGTTCACGTGGAAGATGGGCGCGTTCACCACGCGGGCCACGTCTGCGGGACGGGGGAATCATTGACTTGAGCTTTTGTTATTGTCAAACTTCACTTGTTTTAGAAATAAAAAAAAATATACAGGTTGGAAGTGTCAGCGCTCCTTTTACAGGAACATACAGCATATAGGGTACAACCATACCTAAAGAAATTAATCAAGATACTCAAGTCGTAGGATTTTTTTTCGATTTCACGATGTTTATCCATACCTGTATTTCGTGTGACGCAGTTATGCATAGATACCAATAACGTAAACACATACTACTACAAAAATATTACTAAAAGTTAATCAACTTTGAACTTTGCCGCCAATACTTTCGACTATGACAGGTTTGTGTGCGTGCGTCGTACTTGACAAATGGCATTTTATATTATTACAACAATAATTTTATTATTTATTTTCTTTGAAAAAATCACTATTTCATTTTTGGAAAAAAAAATGTTTTAATTGTATTAGGCTTTAATAGAGTAGTTAAAACTGTGGTTTCATTTAAAATGGTACTGACACTTCCATCCTGTATATTATGGCAAATTTTTGTAATCTTTAAACAATATTATTGTTCTTTTTAAATTTAAAAAATGCAATATATTTAGTGAGAAACGTTTTTTAACGTTTTTTTATCTGAGCAATAACATATCGATACATTATCTTTTAAGTATTCGATTCAATAGTAAATTTCAATTACTTAACAATCATAATAATTCCACAAAAAAGTCTTACCAGTACAATACGCCGAAGATCTAGAATGTCTGGGGTCAGTGGTAAATCCAATCTGATTGTTGACTACAATGTGTACAGTTCCGTGTGTAGTGTACGCCGGTAGGTCTGACAAGTGCATTGTTTCGAACACCACGCCCTGTCCAGCGAAGGCGGCGTCACCGTGGAGTAGGATAGACATTACCTGTAGACATGTTTAAATTAGTTAATAATTTTAAAAAGCCCGCTTATCAGGGTAGGCAAATGGCACGTAGTGTTAAGACACTTCATTTCACACATATTTCCCAATTCTAGAGGCATTGCTTGTTAAGAGGCGAACTCAACGCGCTTTATTTTCTTTCCAAAGCAAGAAAATGAAAGAAATTTAAATGCACGAGTGAGAATCTAGCCCACAATCGTCGCGTTTACAACCGACTCTTGTACTGTCTTCTTAGAAGGTTAGATCACAGTTTTTTCTGGAATTAATAATTTTTGAGAATACAGAGTAAAACAAAAAAAAGTGTAACCTTCTTGCCCTCATTGTCTCCCCGGTAGAACTGCTCGGCGCGCGTCTTACCCTGCACCACGGGGTCCACGGCCTCCAAGTGCGAGGGGTTGGCGCACACCGCCAGCCGGATGTTCTTGTTCGTGACGCGGTTGAGGCGCTCGATGTATGTACCTAAATGATATTTCACGTCACCGGAGCCCTAGAAAAGATAAAAAAATATATTTTTATCACTCATATTGGTATAACAGCTTGGCAAAGTTCTGTTCAGAGAAGCTGGCGAGAAACAACAGAAAATAATATTGTAAACTTACTACAAGGATTAACATTTTCTCGCTTCTATAGTTATTATAATTTTAAAAAGAATACAGCCCATTAAGAATAATTAAATATTATAGATTGCTAGATCAATTGACAGATGACGGACAAAATACAATAATAAAATTCTTACATCATCCTCAGCTTCGAGACCAGCGAACTGAGTGAACAATTGATGAAGAGGTTTACGGCACACGTTAGCCAGAACATTGAGACGACCTAAAACAGTAAGAAAGAATAGTGTAAGAAAAATATTTTATAATATGTGACCTATATAAATCGCATGTTTTAGCTTTACGCTGTTTCCCGCATATCGCACGGTAGGCAGAGGGAATTAGTGTCAAGATATTCCGCTCCTCATTTTCCACCCAATTTTCGTCTAGTCTTCCAATATTCTTAATAAAGCGAGAAAATGCAAATAATTACTTCCTCCGAGTGGGAATCGAACCCTAAATTGTCAGATTTTACAGTTAGATGCTGTACTGTGCCGCTGCGCCAGAAATCATTTGTTTCTAATAATACAAAAAAAATAGAATATTAAATATAAAATTAAACGATAATAGCTGCATTAATTAATGTATCACGGTTTTTGATACGCGGCTATTTAATTGACAAGGCGATATTGTAATTTGTTATACACCACTATATAAAAATACTTTAATATCATATTATTAAAGTGTGAAATTAAAATACTTATTAAGAATGTTAAAAAAATGATATTAAAGTTTACTTTTTATTTCGGGAACAGAGTGTCTTAGCACCAGGTTTCCTCTGCCTACCCTGCTGTGTGCTAATAGAACTCACCTCTATGTGGCATTCCCATAATGACGGATTCTACACCGAGACGCGTCGATACATCAATGACCTGCTTCATAGCGGGGATGAGGATCTCGCAGCCCTCCAGACCAAAACGTTTCTCTGATGACCATTTCTTTGCCAAGAAGTTCTCGAAACTGATAAAAAAGACAATCATATTGAAAAAATATACATCTAGCTAGTTATATCGTGCAGTACTATCTTTTATATTTCGTAAGACTTTCTAAGAGTTAAGATATTCTTAGAACATTGACAAAGCACGTTAATGAAAAATGTAAAACATCATAATAAGTTAATCTCATTACATGTCCAGCATCCAATACTTTCGTTTGTAATCAATTAACATAAACAACATATAATTTTATTTTTATATTTTATTTTAACTATAAGTTATTATTTTAATTAAAAGCTCACAAAACTTAACTAGCTTGTATATCAAGCAAGATGTATGCTATGTATGCTATATCAATACTTTACAAGACATTCATAGAATGTCTAGTAAACAGGTAGCTAGTAGCATATATTGTTATAGAATAAGTGTATTTTCAAAATTAATATTTTTATAATAAAAGAGCAAAGCGATAGGAGAGTAGGGATTTCATAGAAAAAAAAAATCACTTTCATATTTTGATTAACCAGCGGCTTCGCCCGCTTAAAGTACATGGTTATTGTAAATCAATAATCATAAGCAGAATTGATTGACAACTAAAATACTTCTAATATGATTTTTTATTACTTTAATTTGTAATATTCTAATATGATTTTTTTACATTATCGTAACTTCTATAAGAATTTTTGATTGTTTCGAACTAAAAAATATGACCAATGTTGATATTTAATATTCATANGATGGTTTTAGGCATTTTATATAGATTTATTTCAAACGAATGAACGAACCAAAAAATTTTTGTATTTAGTTGATATTTCTTTCAAGATCAAATCGTTCTTCATCTCTGTGTTGAATTAATTACGACTTAAACTTAACTGTTATGATTTATGAAGGTAATCTCCTCTAACAATTCAATTTTGTTTACTTTATTGTATAAAATATTATAATAATAGTGCTTCAAAAATATATATTTTTATCAACAGTCATATAACCAAGACGTTTCGAATGTTATTCTTTAGCCAGGAATCTTACCAGCGCGATTGCTATATAACATTCGCAGGCAAACTAATGCCTTGAGTTCATTCAAATTTTTTTTAATGAACCGATTTTGATGAAACAAACTTAAATTGTTAAGTTGAGTTAAAACAAAGCAAGTGGTGAAACTTTCAAGTAAATCGGTTCAGTACTTTCAGAGAAAAATGTGACCATACGTATAGACACACAGACAGACAAGAAATTCAAAACAAATCTTTTTGCTTTCTATTATGCTTTTTAAGTGTCCCTCTATCCATTTCAGTCAAAATTACTAAATGTACAGACAAAATATTTTTACTGTCTTATTATATATAGAGATAATTAAAGGTATTAATAATTAATATATAATACCTGTCAATAATTAATTCTGTTAAGGATATGTGATCTGGAAATTGATGGAACATGTCACTAACACAATGATTGATTTGTGTTTAAAATATTTTATTTATCATTTCAATGTCAAGGAAATAATACTTTTATCTATGTATTTACTTTTAGAGATAGCAACAATTTATAATAAAACAAAAAAGTTATCAATGGTGATTCTCTATAGTGATTCATACATATCACACAATGACAAGACAGTACACAGTAAAGTTTCGATCGGTTTTCATTTAAGAATTAAACGGCGCTTTTTGAGCGTCATTCCTTTATTACAGTATGTTACTTTGAAATCTCTTATAAACCTATGGATAGAGGCCAATCGTTAAAAATGTTATCGTACTAAGAATTTACTTGCCTAATTTAAAACAAATGTGTACCCATTCCATTGAATGAATAATAATTGAATACGGTACATAAATCTTCATAACACCACTAAAAACCAATATAAATCAATCTCTCACCCGGCAGATCTAGTAAGGCGGGCGAGTATCAACCGCTTCTGGTCAGGATTCATCTTGGTGACGTTGGGCGGCTCCATGCGTTGTCTGATCCAGTTGCATTGTTCTAGCGAGTTGATGAACATGAATTCTATACCAATGTTGTTGCAGTAGGCTTCTTCGAGGCGGTTGAGGATTTCTCTACAAAATTATTTTATTTTTGATATAATTTATGATTTATATAAACTCGACGGTTGTGGTTTCTCTGTTGCTGTGGTAAAAAGACAGAGTACAACGTTGAGTTCCGCAACCACTTAACACGCAATGTTTCGAATATTGAGGGCAAAGTCGGAAACGGAATATCTTTACTCTGTCTCCCTGCTACTTGCAGGGCACAAAATATATAAACTTTATAATGAAGCTAAATAATAACTAGCTAATGAGCAAGTACTCACAATTTTCACAGAATAATTACGGCTTCTCTTTAATTAAAGATTACTGTAATAAACTATTTATTTAACCTTGTCTGTACTTAAAAGTTATATTTATATCTTATTATTTAGTTATTTGTACATACCTAAGGGGTAAAGCTTTTTCTTTCTCTCCAATAAAAGTGGTAGAGGGTAGTTTAAAAACCCTGTCCATATCAGCTTCATCTAAAAATTACGTGATTCATAAGAATAGGTATGTTCACGAAAGTATGATAATCGTTTTAAATCAAAGCAATTTTTTTCTAATTTTAAATGTACTATAAAATGAATATAGAGTCAACAACGAAATTATCGTTGTTGTTTTCTTAATTTATATACGAGAAATTGCGTAAAATAAGCACATACAGAAGCAGGCCTTAATGATATCATATCCCTTTACTAGCATGTGACAAGATCGTGAAACCAATTAGATGACACATTGATATAATTGAATACGATCGAAAAAAACCCAAAATAGCTGACTTATCCCATACATTATCACATTCAACTATTCCTAAGACAAATACAAAAAAATAACCATTTAGAACAGAGTTATTTTAGAACAAGCCTGAAAAAAATCCACAATAATTTTCTAAACATTAATATAATGCAAAATTATATTATAATGGCTTAATATTCTGTCTGTTGTGCATTTGTTTTTCTCAACGCCATGGTATGTACGACGCGTGTCGAAACGCCATTGGCCGCGATCCAGAGCCGGTGGAGTAAATTTACCGTTCAAGGTCACCTTACACCTACTTTTATTTACCTCCGAACAATGTAATATATAAGTCAATATGTATATATAATACACAAGTGCAATGAATACTTATAAATAATTATTAATTCATAAATGGTACATGCATATAGTCATTTATTAAACACCCTTATAAAATCATGCATTTTACATATTCTCCTTAGACGAAAAATCATGCATTTATATGGAAGATGAGTATAAATTGCGTGCATGCCGAGGACTGGTGCGTTACGACACTCCTTACGTAGTTATGGCGTACAATCCGATATGAATATAAAATAAAAAAAAATGTAAACATAACCAAAATGCAACTCAAATGATAACCACGTGGCGCCATTGCACCTGACAAATCGTTTCATACCAAACCGGCGTAAATACAAAAGAATCTACTCAAAATCAAACTGAATCACATTTAAAACACATTTTCATGCAGTGTATTTTGTCAGGGGTAACGACAATGTCAATTTGGATGTCATGTTTGTTCCCTTGTGATGTTTAGTTTACTGCATCGCCATAACTACCCGTTTAGCTACGCCGAGCCGAGGGCTGTCCTTACCGAACCTGTAGCTGTTGTGAATGACCTCCCGAGGGTTTTTACCGGCCATATCGTAGTTTGCTATTTCCAACGGGTCGAGTTTTGCTATATGATGTCCTCGGATCTGTTTTTAGTTTGTAATTTGTTAAGTATATTTGAAGGACTGCATTACCTATGGTTAGGTTGTTATTTTTTAAAATAAATTTAACAAGCTCAAAGTAGGAAGAAATAGTAAAAAAAATAAATTATAATATAAAAATCAGTATAAAGTTTAAAATATAAATATATATTATCGGATAACATAAGTTTAATATTGTTGTCATTCACACATTAATTTGTTCTTTGGAAGGGATACAAAAATTTTGTAAAAAATTCAATTTCAAAACTAAGAAATTATTATGAAGGTAATTATTTAATTCAATATTGTCAAACAGTTTCACCAAATAAAGTATGAACGAGTTTACAAGTTAAATTGTACAAAAAGAAAATAAAAACATTTCATAATAGACAAAGTAATGAAAAGATGAACATAGAAATATATGAACGATATTCTTGAAGTATACCATCATATAGTTATAATTTAACCGATGCATATTGATTTCAAGGGATATAAAAGTAAGTAATAATAAAAACATAGGTATGTAATAATGTAAGTGTCAGATTGTTTTGAACGACGTCACACTATGTTTAACTATGGTCATATATCATACGTTTGTAGACTAAAAATATTCAAAAAATATACAAATAGATCATCCAGGAAAAACTATATTTGTAATTATTTGTTTCAATTGCTATAAAAACTACAAAATGTTTTATAATATTCACCATGTCCATATTAAATAATTATAATCACTTGTTCTAGTAAAGGAATATGATTGCTAAGCAAAATTACTCATGAGAATACCAACTAAAAGCCTTTTGTCATACAAAAACAAGTACAATACTATGAAGATACAACACAGTTAAGACCGAATATCAAAAAGCTAGTCTCAAATCAATAATCGATTTATACACCTCGTTTAATAAAGATTAGCATGGTATTTATAGTAACATTACCTATGTGATTTGTGTTATACATATGTAAAATATCAATTAACAACTATATATAGATGAAATCATATTGTCAAAAATATATTTTAAAAACCTCTCTTCATGTTATTTTCAATGCAAACGACGAAGAAAAATTAGGCCGACTGCCAAATCAGTCACTAAACATAATAAAACTCAAAGTTAAAAAAAAAATTAACCAACGCGTTATTTTTTTTCATACAACAGAAATAAGAGCAGGCATTTATGACCCGACACCATAATCAAAAAATACTTCTACCTACTTTCCTTTACCCAAAAAAAAAAAGCAAAATCAAGTCCAACTTAAACAATTCAGTAATAGAAGTTGTATTACTACGTCACAAATCCTCAATACAAGAGTAACCGCGACCGTTTACAAAAGCTAACCCCATAGCCAAATTATAAATTCGTATTGCGAATTGACAGATTGCACTGGTTTATATAATATTACCTATATATTTGTATGTCTATATATTTGTAATGTCAAAGTATTGGATTAATTTGACGGTACCTATTAATTGACATTTTTTTTCTATTGAAATCACAATTTATATATAGGGTAAAATTTATATATTAAAGCATTAGCTTTATTTTTGAGGCCCGTCGTGGCGCAGTGGCACAAAATGTGATTGTAAAATCTACTGGTTGTGGGTTCGATCCCCACTCGAGGAAATTACATATTTATTTTAATTGAAATTAAATGATTTGATAAAAAAAACTCTGCCTACCCTACCTCCTCCCTCCTTGTCTGCCTACCCCGCTGTGTCCTGGTTACACCGTGAAGCTGATTTGATTTGACTTTTTATTTTTTAAAATTGACCTGCGGTTCGTTCGTACTATACATATTTGAGAATATTTACTGCTAGTCAACATGCATTAATTCTGTATTAGCAATAGATTGATTATACAGAGTTATTGGATCCTCTTTAACTTTCTCTCTATAGTTTTAGCAAGATGTGAGAAAAATACATACAATATATCAAATAAAATTTATTCGTCTTAATACCCTAAAGATAAAGAGTGAGTCACTTCGATGGAGTCTAAGATTTCTAGTTAAACCATTTGTAATTAAAGGTTTAATATTAAAATTATGTAAAAAAAAGTATTAAAAAAGCGTGGTGCTTGAATTGAAGAAAGCAGTATAAAGTGCATTTATCTGGGTAGCTAGCCTATAGTAGTTTTATATTAATTGAGATATTATTATTCGCAAGCCTTCACAACGATCCCGATTTCCCATATATAATATAAACCAGTGTGTGATCCTGTCGCAATACGAAGCGCATACCGAATCGCACGTGTTGTCGTATGACGGCCTCGCTGGCGAAGGCGCGCAGGCCGCCGTGCCAGTCCCCGCTCGATATGGGGTCCCCCGTCGCGATGCCCAGCGGGTCGAGGCGCGCCACGAGGTGCCCGCGCGACTATAAACCATGCCACATCTGCTAACTTCGTCACGTTTTGGAGTATTGCTTCACCAGCTTCCAAATCCATAATATTATAAGAGAATACATTTTCGGTGTTCTTAATATTTGTATATTAGTAGTTTTGTTGATAGAGGGTGACCACGCGTAAGTTGTAAAATCAAACATTTGTTACTTAGCCTTAGTATATTTTTCTAAACGACGACAATTTAAAATATAGCATTTCAATCGCAATTTTTGGTTCAAGTTTCACAGCGAAACATATCAAATCGATAAAAGTATAGAACTCAAAATGTTCTTCATATTCGTAAAAATATGCTAATTTTAGTAGTTTTGTTGACAGAAGGAAAATTTATCATGTAATATATATAGAAAACTAATATTTTAATCTTATCAGTTTCGTAATAAATAACGAAGATTATTTATAGTAAAAGCTCCAAATATAGGATAGATAAAATAAAATTAGCAATATAATCTTCGTAATAATGTTATAAATATTGAGACTAGCCATTTATCACGAGATCGGCCTGTTTAGTTAGTGGACGTTTGGAATATATATTATTTTGGTTAATTGTAGATGCTTTTAACAAATACACTTACCAGCCAGATTTTAGACTACAAAAAAGATTCGAATAACAACACTACTGCAAATAAATCTGTTAACTAGGCTGATTTAACACGCCATGCAAAGTACAATATACTCTTATTTTATTATCGTCATGGATTATTAGTAAGCAAAAACGTGTGTTATAATCATGTCTACGAAAATGAGAATCGTCACACTGGAGAAAACTATCACGGTTTGTGCTCGTTGGCGTAAGGCGTGAGTAATTATTGCATATCAAATGTGCGTAGTAATTCAAATTTCATACGTTGGTATAACAAAAGATCATAATTAGTAATGATTAGCTTTGAATGATCGAAATTAATGTAAAACATTAACTTCTCATTAGAAAACGATACCATAGTAAAATAATTGTCGCGGAATGTGGGACTAAACCAAAACAAAACCAATCAAAACCAAATAGCTAGATCAACGAGACTGTCGGAGGCAATAATTAAAAAAAAACGAGCAAGAACCATGATAATTTCCCATACAATCGGCCCATCAATCGTACCGAAATTGAAATATTTCCTCATGATGAGCTCCGAGCGCGGCGCTCGCATGCCCAGTTCGGGCAGGTTCGCGGTGGTGATGCGGAGCGGGTCCACATCCGCCGCCAGGTGGCCGCGAGCCTGCCATGGCCGTCACGTTAGAAGCTATTCAGATATTACGTAACGCAATTTCTGGACATTATTAACCCTCGGATGCGAATCTTCTCTCTCTTTCTTTAAGAAAGAGTTTAGGACTTGTGATATTTTGATTCCCTAGTTTTTGATTCAAACCCCGCGCCGCCCACGTAACAAAAAACATTTTACAAGGCCCTCTTTCTGCCCACAAATTGCGTTATATAATACTTAAATGCCCCATTAGCCATTTGTAGTAAGACATTATGTAATTTTGAACCATATACCAACTATTATTACCATTATAAATCGCTTTTAATGTATATTAAACACTTTATAATAGTTTTTTGATGATGCTCATGTCTGCGAGCCTGCCTAGGTTATGTACCTAAGCGTTACCGTGCCACACTTATCTACTCTTATATCAATTATTACAACTATCCATATGAGTATTCTCAAGCAACAATTTAATCGACATTATGAAAGTGTTTTGTCAAACAAAAATATTATTGGCAATTTCAAATGCAGATTATTAACATTATTCTACTATATTATTATAGAAAACTATTAAAATAAAGAAATATAACTAATTCTTCCAAAAAGTTAACTGCATATACGTTATTTAATTCCAAAGTTGTATAAAACGATAATAAGAAAATCGTTTACATGTTACATAAACATCAGACGTCAGGATAAATTTAAATTACAATGAACATCCAACACAAATTGTAAACTAGATCGAGAACTGCCTTCACCAGTTTCTGGCAGATAAGTGTAGTAATATGTTGAACAAATTTACGGTAGTGTTCACACAATCGTGACTGGTGTCATTTATACATTGTATTTTGAAATATTTTAAAATACATGTATGCAATTCATGTTACAGTACAGCTACCAATCCACAGTAAAAATCTGTTATTCCTAAATGTGCTGAACTAATATACAATATAAAACATTTAGTACCCTCCCGTAACCAAATCATGTCAATCTAAAAAAGAATATTAACACTTAACTTAATCAGTAAGCCTTTTATTAATTATATTTTATAGGGAGACAGACATCACAAACGCATAATTAGAAACCTACATTAATATTATTAGATTAGGTTATTTTTACTATAAATTTCAATAATTACTAATATTTTTATACTTCTTTTGTAGTTTCGACTAAGCTATGCTCTATAAAAGACCAAAAGGTGACAGTAATAGTAAAGAATAGTGTGTGTGGGGCAAAATTGCAAAAAAATATGAATAAATGTAAAAGATATTAAATAATGGACAATTGTTCACCTGATAACTTCTGATGATGGCTTGCACCGCAAGGTGGTCGTCGATGATCTTTTCGTTGATCGGGGAGCCTGTTCAGAAAATTATTTATATTATTGTAAATGTTGCGATAAATAGTATTTAATAAAACGTAATAAATTTATATGTATGACATTGGAAGACATTGTATATATATATATATAAAGAAATCATAACAAATAATATAATGACTAGTTCTAAAAAGTTGTTATGGGTTCTATATCTAAGATATATCAGGTATAATTTCAAGTCCTGAATGTATTGGAAGCGGAAGAAGGTAAAGATAACAAAAAATCATTGGTAGTATGCAGTAGCATGTTATCAAATTGATCCGTACCAAAACGTATAATAATTATCTATAAGATCATGGTTTTATCATGTTCGTTGGCAATTGAATTTTATGTCTATATATATAAATGTAAATAAACACATCCGAGCTTATGACGCATGAAAATGTCGATTATAGATATACCTCGGTCTTATAAGATAAGATTTTATTTGCCAATTGGGTAACGACACTGTCGCACTGCGGCAATAAGACAACTTCTTATACCTGTTAACACTATTATGCAAGACAGGTTCGGTGGTTGCATATTCAATTTTCGACGTGAATAGACAATTTTCGTAAATTCGTAAAATATAAATTAATATAATAGACATATTATTTTTTGAAATAAATGTATCTATATAATTTTTTTAAATAAAAATTTAAAAATAAATTGATTTTCGAATCCAGTACAACCTAAGTAAATTAAAGACAGTTGACATTAAAGAAATTTTAAGAAGACAGTTGAATTTAAAGACAGTTGACAATTGCTAAGCATCATTAACCCGGGATTCGTCGCTAGGCACTTTCATACACAAACGATAATGTGGTATTTTTTACCCAGTAGCGATCTACTGGATAAAAAATACCACATTATTCTACGAATAATTTCCTATGTTTAAAACCTGGATATTAATAATTATTTTATTATTATAATCTGTTTGCTTGTACCATAATCTATAATATAAAAGTCTATTTATATAAAAGTCCTCTTCCAATTGCACACGTCATTATCAATCATGGCACTGAAGTGATAAAATAAAAAAATATATATCAAAAACTCATTATATAAACGGTCGCTACCAGGTAATTTTCACCTATTCTTACTTTACATATCCACTGCGTCCAAGAACGTTGTTTCTAAGCAGAAAGGTACCTAAGGCGGTAAATGTCTGTATTATGTAGAAAAATAGATATGTTTTTGTTACCTCTGTGGTATTTTTATCCGGTAGCCACGAACGCCCGGTTAAATTAAGATTCCTACATCATAATTTTTTTGTATTTATATTAGTTAGCAATAACAGAAGTTTGTTTCCTTAATTTTATTTAATATTAATCAAACTTTTTATATTAGAAGTTTAAATATTATATATAAACAAATGTAGTTAGTCTCGTAGACAAAGTTCCTAATAAAAAAATAATAAATAATGCGCCGTCGTGGCGCAAATGCACAGATGCGTGCGATTATAAAGGCGACGATTTTGGGCTCGATTCTCACTCGGGAAATGATTTTCTATGGAAAGTGGAAAACAGAGTGCTAGTTCTACTGCTACTTAACGGTAGTTCCCATATTTCCTCTGCCTACCCTTGAAAACAACAAAAAAATACTTACCAGCTGATATAGAGGGCATGCCCCCGGCGGCCGGAACCAGTGACGTGAGGGGCACTTCGTTCTTATTATAGGGCGCCAGATTTGGCGGAGACGTGTACGCGACGCCCGGCTGAGCGCCGTTGGTCGCATTGCGGAAAAATGCATCCCACGACTACGAATAAAAGGAAAAAGTACTACTAATAGTAATGACATGACAAATGTGACATTCTTTTAGAGAGTTTTGACCGTTATTTATTTTTTTTCTTTCAAAAATGAAACAGAAAAATTATTCGAACATCGTCTCTGGGTACCCTGCTCGGTAAAAAGCATAAAGCTAATCAGATCAAGGAAAGTATACTTAATAATGCATTAAAGTTATTAAACAATCATTACATTCCAAGATACCATATATCGCAGGTAATAAATGGAAACATTATTCATCATATTTTGCTGATTTACGTAAACATCAAAGTCTAATATCTATTTTATGACCTATAAAGTAGCAATATTTAATTACTTGACCCAAGTGTCAAGCTTATCAATTGCTCTATTTCCCACGAGCACAAGCTTACGATAAATAAAAGCTAGACGCAACACAAATAAACAATAAAATATTTATATTACAATACTAGATACATATACAGTATCCATAGTAAAATCTAGTTTACTTTGTTAGATAAATGGTGTTTGATTACCGAACACAACAACTGGTTGGTCTAACCCAGGAGTTCCCAAACTTTTCCTGATCAAGGACTACTTTTATAACATTCCTGGTGGCAGGGACCACTATGCATGTGGGTATAATAAAAATTAACTGTGATAATCAAATAGAAACTTCGCTACACCATCCCCAATCATAAAATTAAAATCATTCGCGGACCATATTTAGGCTTCTGCGGACCACTGGTTGGGAACCAGTGGTCTAACCAAACAAGCATATATATTATAATTGTATTATACCATTGGGATACTTCTAAATTCCGCTAGTCATATACATATTCTATTATCCTAACTATGCAAAGATGGCACCAGTTATAATATTATAAAAGATTATTTAATTTAAAATATAAAACAAACACTATTTTAAAACATATGTAACATACTTATTACAGGTGAAATCAAAAAAATATGAGGTACCTGGCGGTCGCAATTCTGTGTTTCAATAAGCGTATTAGATCATAATTCTTACAAATGAATATTTACTCAGCAAAGGCTTATCCAGGTGACTGTTTACTGTGAACGAATCTACATAATCCATTAAATAAGTGTGAATTACTTATGAAAGTTTAACTTCTCTAGTTAGAGCCGACTAGCAAATTGACCTTGTACATATAGAAATTTTCACGTCACAACCTTGACGAAAACAGTCGTTAAAATTTTATAAGATAAGATTCATAGTCACAGTAATTGTTCAAGGCTACTGTAATTTAATATTCTATCATTGTATTGAAATATTTTGTCTTTTACTATTATAATTACCTAATGATTATAATCGAACGGCACTAAGATGTAGAAAATAATAATAAAGTAATATTCAATTTATTCAACTTAAATTATAAAAAAATAATTCAGCTCCAATGATGGACCCAATTAAATATCTTTTCAAAGAAGTGTATGGTATTTTTTACCATAACAATAAAAGAAAATTTATGCTAAATATTCTGCTTATTATATAATCCTAACTATATATTATGTATAGAGCTAAAGGAACACTATAATCGTTCCAAATGCAACTATAGTAATAAAATAGAAAACCATTATTAATAAAAAGAATAAATGAATTAAAATAAATATACTTACAGTGTGTACTGAGTTAGGATCTGTCAACCATGCATTGTACATTGTTTCCACATAAGCGGAACTTGAACCATTGAGGAAGGGTTCTGCTGCCGTGGAGCTTTTCAGCCTGTGGGCCTGTATTGTCACAGCGGCAGCCTATATTGAAATTAAAAAAGGTTATACTTATTACTTCCATAATTTGTAGTTGAATAATAAAATCAAATTTATTCCAGATAGCATTATAGCATTTTAACCAAAACATATTGAAAATTTTGATTTTTGTTTCGCTTCATTAATGTCTCAATATAAGACTACACAAAGAGAGAAATTTAGTGTCAATATTAAACACTCCATTCTCTACTTCCTGCCTGGATTATGAAATATGTACTTCACCCTATTAAAATAAAGCAATAACAATAATTCATTCCCTCTGAGTAAGGATTGAACTCAAAACCTTTATTATAAATATTGATTAAATTTATTTTTTTGGCAATTAGAATATAATTTAAAAAAAATTAAGTTAATAAGCCCCTTTTTAAATTTATCTGTCAATCAAGTTATCATTGTCATATTGACTATGTTAGTATAAATAACTAATCTTTTCATAATCTACTAGTTGTAATAATAAGTGCCATTGAAAAATTATCTATCTTATCAATGCTACTCTAAGCAGAGGGCTTGTCCAACAATAGATAAGAAAGTATGTAATATTTTCTAACACTCTATGAGTTTTAAGAGAAAAAGTCAGATATTCCAGGCAGTTCTAGGAAACTATAAAATTTTTTCAAAATTTATATTACATGTATTGAAAATCACGTCAAATTGTGATTACAATTTATTATCTCTTTGTTGTATAGCCATTTTAATCATAATATCTGTGTGTATTTGTCTACCACATTTTATCAGATTAAGTTTACTTTTTACGTGACAATGTCATGACCACACTGACACAACATGATAAGATAACATTTTTCAGGTGGATAATTAGCACAGATTTCCCTTATTATTTTTAGAGTGAGTTTTGTCCAGAAAGAGTGTTTAGTGGCAGATCTTAATACCACATTGTTTTAATGGAGAGGGGGCATGAATATAGTGACAACACTCCCTAAAGTGGGGATCAAACTGACAACCATCATGTTTACTATCAAAGTTTGTAAGAAGTCCCACTGCACCACAATACCCTGTGATTACTAATTATACATACACATTCACTATATGCATGTTATATTTTCAAATATAAATGCACAAATTCAATTTATTTTATTTAATAAAGTTTTATTTTATAAAATAATGAAATATTTTAATAAATAAACATATGAAATACAGCAATGTAATTTTTTTTTCCAATTTTTTATTTGTTAATCACATTTTTAAGTTTCAATTATAGACGAAACCATACTTGTTCAAGTTAAAGAAATTATTGTTTTATAGAATTTCCCAAATATTTCCATTAATGAAGATTACTTTATTTGGATCTATATGACTTATATATAAAAACAACACTATTATACAACACTACTGACCTGTGGTTTGTTGAGAAGCCATGATGCTAATCTTTCTGAAGTGCCAATTTTATTTGAAGCTTGAAGTACTATCCTTGCACGATGCATGTTGAGTTTTGGCTTTAGTGTGTAAGTAAAATTTTCCTTTCAATACTATTAAAAAAAGATTAAGAATTAATATAAAATATATTGTATATGTGTATGTACATTTTTTAACATGTTGAATGCCTCATTTGTACTGTTATGTATTGGCCACACCTCAGTTTTGTAGTATCTGACAGTCAACCCTATAACGATTCCTTCTGCCACAAGCATTTGAATGTGAAAACAGTTTTCAATTTATGAAAAAATTATAAGATTATACAGATATGTAAAATCCATTCGTGTAAAAGTAAAATGTATGTGCATAAGTTGAAAGCAGCCTCTCTTTATTACTTGCATTTCTCTAGTAGCCAAGTAGAGTTTTACATGTACATAAAGGTCTTTAAATTAATAAATTCTTGAGTCAAACAAAGTAATGAACTATCAACAGCTCTATTCACAGTGTAAACTGGGTTATCAAGACAATCTCAATGTCAAACTAACTGGCACATTGACAAAGTATGATATTTAAAAATTTACATTAACAATTCTCTAGATATCTAAATTGTTAATATGATTAAAAGTGTTTAACATTGTCATATTGTTTCTAAAAATGTTGTAATAAAGATGTATAAATTAATAAAAACTAATAAGAAAATTATTACAATCAATTTCGTGATTTTTGATGTTATGAATTAAATAAAAAATGATAAAACGGTATAAAATTATGAAAATGTTGTTATTTTTAAATACTTTATTATATTATTTTTATCCTCACAAATGATAACAGGACAAAATATATACTAAGCAAAACATGTTAAATCCTAATCAGAAATCCTAATGTGTCAACGTACGAAAAAATAGAAACAATGTATTAGGCCTGACGAAAACGTCATTAATTTTTTTCAGGTTATGTTCATAAATGTTGTAACATAACATTTAATAATCTTTAGATATAATTGAATACTAATAAATATAAATAGCCAAAACAATACAATATTTTTTATCTTATATTATATGCACTTTAATAACGAGTGCCGATACGGTGCGTGTCATAAAACTTAACTAAAGCTGCAACGTTTGATAATTATGTTGCAATATTTAAAAGGAACATACCTCTTAAAAGCTTTCCTCTGATAAATAACTTAAATGATCAATACTGAAATCCCGTGATTCAAGGTTACATAACACGAACCTTTCTATTACGTACAAAATAAAATGTTTGCACCAAGATAATAATTTCTATTTAAATGAGATTGCAATTTATAATTAAAATATCAATTACCTTTTTTTACTAATTACAATGATAGATTTCGTATTTTAAATGAATTTAGAAATTACACAAAAAAAATATATTGAACATTTTTCACAGCCGTTTCGTGCTTTTTCCTCCCCCACAGATAAGGACTGTTCTAATAACTTGGGAGAAACTCAAACTCACTTGACTTATGACGTTTGTCTCTAAAAAACATACCGTACACATTACACAGAAAAGTTCTTTACTTGCAAATTTACATAAAAAATTATAATGAAACTCTAAATATTTTAGTAAAACAGAAAACACGTATTTTGAAGAATATTTGGTAAAAAAAAATGTTTTTTGTGATCATAAACTGCAAAAATATGTGACATATTTGCAGTAAAAAAATTATGAACTGTCACCTTCACATATTCTTATTAATATTTTATAAATATTTTTACTATTCTTCATACATACATATCATACTTTTAAATTGGTAAAAATACAACAAACTTGATGGTTTTTGTAATCTGTCCTTTGTGGTATGTCAATGATACAAGTAAATTGACATTAGCAGAACTATTGACATATTGTCCTCTGTTGATCTCATAATGTCAAATAATTATAAATAATTCTGAAACAGTGAAACCTGATAAAATATAATATACTTACCTATTCTTTATAACTCAGTGGTGTTCATTTTTTTTTAATTCGTAGAAAAAGCTAAATAAAAATTGACGTTTTCTTTTCAATAAAACAGAAAAAGATTAGACAACATTTTGAATATGTATAAAATTTCCGCTCGATTACTTAGAATACCTAAAGAACTGTCTTATGTGCAAGAAATTCCCAAATATACACAAATAAATAAAATTATAGGTCCATCTATTACTAAAACAATAAACTTCCACAGTGATAAGAAATATTATGACACAGAAGAACTGTCTGAATATTCTTATAAATATATTTTATACTCATTATTGTTCGGCACTGTTTCATATACAACTTATACAATTTGGTAAGTAACTTTCAAAAATACTTTAATAATAATAGTAATAAACTTGCACAGTGGTGATCTATTGGGTAAGGATGACCCCAAGGGCCTGACACATCTAGAGAAAAACTGTAACATATCCCGTGCCTCTGACTTGAATTAGCTGACACACAAAGAATTACGTCACTAGGATAAACTACGACTAAAGGATTATGTGGGGGGCTATCTAGTGGAAGGTGTATCACAATCTGTCAACAATTCATTTTAATTTTAAAAGCTAACATCTAATAGTCTCATTAAATAGTTTAGTGTTTGGTCTATCTAAACTTCACTCCATATTCCCTGTTATCTATATATTCCATAGTTTCCATTTTATAGTTCCAAAATAATAAGCAGCCATTTTTGGGCAATATGGATCCTGGCTGATGCATTTTGTAAAACATTTTTTTTTGTTATTTATGTGTTGGATCAAACTCCCCACACAAGCCTTTCTAAAGACAGTGTTCCTTACAAACCCATCTGGGGTTCAAAAAAAAATAAAAATAAATAATTTTTCCATTGAGCCTTTATGAATAATGATTGTCATGTATTATTTTATTGCTTAATTTTGGTTTTAACGCCCAATATTAATAACCTATCTCCAACGTCAATCTTAGATTGTTTCATATATCTATCCAATCTAGAGATTGGATAGATATATGGAATAATCGAAGATTGACGTAGGAGATAGATTATTAATATTGGGCGTAAGAGTATAAAAATAAAATCTGTTTTAGGGCTAAAAATCAAGTTTTCCCATCCATCACAGCAGCTGAAGAAATTAACGATTCAGATTCTGAAACTGAAGTTGACACTAGAAAGAAAAGATATAGAAAAGAGAAAATTGGTTTTAGAGATAGAAAGGTAGATTTAATTCAAAACCATATTCAAATGTCCAATTGTTTCCTTTATTTTGCATTTCCTTTTCATGTTGTATTGCTGTATCTATACCCATATAGCAGAGTAGGTAGAGTGAACTTAGTTAACACATTTTCCAAACATTGCATGTTAAGTGGTAGAACTCAAGACCATGCATTGTCTTGTTACTAGAGTAAGGAATTGAAAAGAATTAATTTCTCCGAGTTGGTATCAAAACCTGCAACCATTGTGTAATATGTCTATAGTCCAAACAGCTTTAATTTTTTTGCACATTCTTTAATTATTATATTGTTTTGCTTATTAATTTATGTTATTTTGATCATCACAGATAATAGAATATGAAAATCGTATGAGAGCTTATTCAACTCCTGATAAAATATTTAGATATTTTGCAACAGTTAAGTTAACATATGGAGAAAATACTGAAGTTTATATGACACCTGATGATTTTTTAAGAGCAATTACACCTGGCATGAAGCAGCCCGATGGTATAATAAATAATTTGCTGTTAATCCTGATTTTTTTACACAGTGGATTTTGTGTTCAGTATCGATTGTCATAAATTGTTTTTAATAGGAATGAAATAATATTTTTTTTTACTAAATATAACATTTACCCTGGTCTGGAGTTCAACTTCAACCTAATTTTTTTGGCGACATTTGCCACATTATAATAAACTGTTTTTCCCTGGATGCTGCTGGATAGATAATTGAATATGAAAATCGAATGCGTCAATATTCAACTCCGGATAAAGTATTCAGATACTTTGCCACACTTCAAGCACAACATCACGATCAACATGAGGTGTTCATGACACCGGATGATTTCCTACGGTCCATGACACCTGGTGTCAAACAACCAGATGGTACAAATATTTTTATGATATAAACTGTTTGTAATTTTTACCAAATGGCTTCATAGAACTTTAGTTTAGTGTGGTTTGGTTGGTAATTATTCAAACTGTTAGTCGTGGCGCAGGGACACAGGGTAAACCCGACAGATTGTGGGCTCGATTCCCATTCGATGAAATGAAATACTTTATATTTTCATTTCTTCGTTCTGATGTTGAGGCGAAACACGGCATTGAATTCCACCACTTTCATTAAGAATTCTGCAGAAAGTGAAGTGTGACTGCGAGTGACTTAACATTAGGTGCTTACACTACAAAGTTGAATAATATGTAAGTTATTATTAATAAAATTAAATTCTGTAGTAGGATACGCGGGGGGTTTCTTTCTTCCGACACCGGGCGGGTGCCGGGCAACAGTTTCAGGGCGTTCTGCCCTCTACCTGTAGTTTCTCGCGGCGGCCATGACAATGGCCGCGTCTTTGGAGGTTGGCCTGGGAGCCAAGGGGGAGATCGGGGTAAACTGGGTTTAACAGGGGTGGGAGGAAGCGAGTTAGGGATGAGCTTTTGTGCCTCCTGGGCGGTCAGCCCAGCCAGGTGAGACTCACGGTTTCCCGTGAGAGGCCCAGCTTAGGCGACCAGCGACCGGGGAGGCAGCTCAGGAGTCGGAGTTAGGGGAAGGTAGGATATCCCTTGGTAGGCGCCTTACGTCTGGTGGTCGCGTGTGCCACGGCGCGATGTTCTGCAGGTGCAGGTGGTCCGAGATATCGGCACGACGGAACGCGTTGGCTGCGAGTCGGCCGATATGATCCTCCAGGCTCTCTATCTTCAGGTCCCGTTGGAGGGTTGAGTTCCTCACGTAGTAGGGAGCCTGGGTAACATGCCTGAGGGCTATGTTCTGGACCACCTGCAGTGCCTTGCGCTGGCGCGCATTTGCGAGCGCGTACCAGGCCGGTGATGCGTAGGTAAGGTGAGGCCTCACGTAGGACTTGTACAGGGCCAGTTTGATCCGAAGCGGAAGACTCGAACGGAGAAGCGGGCGCAGCTGGAAGAGCGCCACCTTCGCAGCAGCGGCGGCCTTCTTCACCTGCCTAGACATCTGTAACTTTTTGTCGATGGTTACGCCTAGGTAGGTGATCTTGGGTGTCCAGGGGACCTGCTCTCCCAGTAGGCGCAGCGGAGGAGGCGGCCTCAGGCGGTTACCAAACGAGATCGCTTGGGTCTTGGCCACACTGAGGGTGAGCCTCCACTCCGACAGCCAATCGGGGAGCAGGTCAAGAGCTCGCTGGAGTTTGACGGCGGCGTGTTCCTGATTAAGACTCTTCGTGAGCAGGGCGATGTCGTCGGCATAGAGTGCCAACATCGAGCCCTGCTCCGTTGGTATGTCGTCCGTGTACCAAGCGTACAGGGCAGGAGATAGTGAACTGCCCTGTGGTACCCCGGCGGCGATCAGGTGGCTGCGGGAGACTGCACTCTCCACTCTGACGCGGAAGGTCCTGCCGTGGAGGAATGCGGCGAGGACAAGCACTATGTGGTGCGGGGTTCCGGCGCGGAGAATCTTAACTGTAGTAGGATAGGCAGAGGGAACCTACTGTTAAGTACCTCAGTTCCTCACTCCCGTTTACATTGTTGAGTGACGGAACGGAGTGGTGTTTACACCACGCGTTATCGAATTTTTAAATATATCTAGCTATATTTTTATTTTATTGTATTTGTTAAATGAGTATTATTATGTTATTATACAGTCATTCGTTAATAAATTAAAGTTATTTATATTTTAATGTAATTTCAGGTTTAGGATTAGATCAATACAGAAGATATGACCCAAAAGTGAGTATTAACTTTAGTGTTCACTGGATAATGATGAATGAATGAATGATATAATATAAAACATTAATACTTTTTGTGGCCATTAATACAGAAATTTCTTCTGCGGTTAAATTTACATACTATCGATTAATAGTATCGTATACCGACATAATCGATAAATCGATTGACGCAATAAGACAGTTTATATGCGAGGTGTGACCAAAAAATACCGTAAATGATATTTGGCAAAAATTATTTAGCGTATCTTTTGATCATATGATATGATCATAATAATTACTTATAATATTTTATTATATATTAGGAGACTTACACATTAAACACCTTTACCCTGTATTCCGCACACAGCAGGGTAGACAGAGAAAACTTTGTGTTAAGACACACCGTTCCCCACTTTCCGCCAAATTCTGGAAGCATTGCGTGTTGAGTGGCGGAACATATAAATGTAAATAAATATTTCATTTCCTCGAGTGGGGATTGAACCCACAACCGTCGATTTGATTTTACAGTCACATTTGTGCCCCTGCGCCACTACTGGCCTCATTAAAAAATCTACTTTGCACATTTAACATTTTGGAATTAATATAATTGAATAAAATAACGCTGCAGCATAAGTCAATTTTGGCAATATTTTTTAGTACCTACAAGCAATTAAAAAGATTTTCTAAGCCTAAGTAAATAAAATTTAAATCTATGTACTTATACCTATTTTTTAGTTGAATATTATTATTATTTATTAAATATATTTGAACGTAAAGTAGTCTTTGAGTCTGCTGAATTCATTTACATGTTTTTGATGGTACCTACTCTTTTTATTCCATCATTACATTTAGATATAAAAGTACTTAAGGAGCGATTTATTTTTATTTGTAAGGTCAACTATATATGTGTAGTAAAGGTATTTATTATAATAAATATAATTAAGTTAAAAATTAAGATATCACTTATTAAGATTATTTAAAAATGATTTTTTAATGTATACTATCAACTCCTGTACCGCTTTATAAATGTGAATATGTTGCATCAAATTATATTTCTCTCTCTATGGCACCGGCACCATCTTTACACCAACTTCTTGTCTTTTCAGAACATCGATGAGGTACTGTCTTTTCGCCTCTTCATTTTGTAATATTTATTGTTTGTATTTTATAATCTATGCACAGATTTTAATTACGCGAACCCCACTGAGCTATTAATTTTTAGAGAGGCGGAAGCCTCTACCAATACATTAGAATCTTTTCAGATTTTTTTAATTTTGCAATTTTAGTAGTAGCTTCTTTATATTTTTTAGAACTATTATTCCGTTGTAACCATACGCTTCTTACTATAAAGCTGTATCTGACTTCAGCATGTTCTTTCTATTTATTTCTCATTTATATAATTTACAAGACAAAAGCAAAACTGATGTAGCAGCCTTCAATTTTTTTTTAATTTAGTAAAAGAGCTGGTTTTTTATTAGTAGGCACTTTGGTAGCTCCCACATGTTCCCATAGGTCTACCAATATAATTTATAGAATAATGTCCTATGCTCAACATATTAGATTTAGCAGTTTGCGTTTTTATAACTTTAGATACATACTATTTCTGACTTAGTTGTTTGTTTATTTCGACAAATGCCACCGTGTCATGCTTAGAGTATATTTAAGTTTTTGACTCTTTTATAAAATGATTTTTTAACTTTCACAGACAATTAGTCAAAGGCTTAACTTGGACCTGGATGAAGACTCTATATTTTACAAGCTTGGTTCATCGGGCCTGATCACTTTTAGTGACTACATCTTCTTGCTAACTGTTTTGTCAAGTAAGTATATGACTGATTTTTATAAATATTTAGTATATGTATTTTTTTATCTTAATGTCTTCACTCACGTACTGTATCACGGCAGTTAAATAACTTAATGAAATATCACTTCATTGTTCAAATAAATTGAAAAAAAAAAATACTTGAAGGTAGATAAATTCATTGCCATAATTTATATTGAAAACCCAAGAAAAATATTATTTTATGTCAAATATTCCTCAGTATAAGATCACAATCATACTAAATAGTCAAGCAGGTCCTAAATGATTTATAACAACGCAATTTATTGAAAAGCTAAATATGTGATATAAACAAAAAAACAATTGAAATCTTTATTTAAAATAAATTTAATTTATTCTCTTACATAACCACGATAAATGTTTGAATCATATCCGAACATTTCAAAATCTATGCCATAAATGTTTAATAGCTTATCAAGCATTTCCTTATTTAATTGTCCAAAGTAATATTTTAGGAGCGCAAATGTATTTTTTCCGTCACGTGATTTGTTCATAACTGTTCGGAGTCGCATTCGCCTGTTCCTAACTTTTCTTCCCAGTATGTGTCCAAGACCTAATTGGTGAACTACATAGGCTGAGTCTCGCGCCAACGTTTCTACTTTAGCAATCACACTAAAATTAACAGCACAAGGCGTGCAGAATTTGTAGTAAGGTGCCCAATGTTCGTCGAAACTCATAGTACCCGATTCATATTTAGATATTAAGTATGCTACGAATTCGTGAAATGTTGGACTAGATGTCTTTATTTGACCAAGGATACTGGTTGCTGCTTCCCTGTGCTCCGCTACTATTGCTCTCGCCAATTTTTTATAATAGGGAGGTGTGAAATTTTCAAGCTTATCTCTATAGGCCGATAACAAGCGCACAAATGGTTCTCGGACGACCAACAGTGATGTGACCCCAGGTGTGGTTATTGTATCTCGGAGTTCCTCCTCGCTCGGTCTTGGAAACTTTCGTCTAGCTAACGTCAAAGGGGTATGCCTAGTTTTGGCTAAAAACTTTTTGTCGTAACCACCTAAAAATTAAAAACATATGTTTATATATACATATATATACGAAAGTCATTCTTAAAATGTAGTTTTATGTAAGCATATATTAAATTTTATTAAAACACACCTAAAACGTTAAAATTGTACAGCCACGAAGAACTGGCTGCTTTAAAAATATTGCACCACACGAGACTATGTGCATAATCCACAAAAAATTCCTTGCTGTTAATTGACTGTGTGGACAGCGATCTTAATCGACAGACCTCTTGAACTTGCGTCGCACGTTTTTCTATTTCGATGACAGTATCATTATCGGGTTCCAGCCAGTCGTCACTAGATGCGTCTAATTCATCTTCCCCGAGTACGGGACCCTGCAACTATTTTTAAAATTAATGTTGTCTTTAAATTTTAAATTAATCTTAAAATTATCTATAAATTAAAATTGGAATCGTTTACTTGCGTCACAGTGCACGAGTTATTTTTTTCAACTTAACATAAGACATTATTTACCAGCCACTTGCTATAATTGTCAGGTACCATCGACCAATCCTTCACTGTTGTTCTTGCGGTGTTTTTTAACATCGTCATTTTCATAACAACTACGTACAGAGTTGCCCAAAAGAGAAATGTAGCAGTTTTCGCACCGCAACGTAAATAAGGAAATGCCTTTGTTTTGATCCGCGAACGGAAACGTTTCATAGAGATAATCATTGTATTTCATCATATAATACTGAAATTTTGCCGAAGAATTATAAAAAATCCGAAACTTTATCACAAAGACAAAAGAATTTAGGATAAATTGGTCACAAAAACATTTTTTTCCAACTACTGTGTACTGATGTGCGTATTTCATTCACTGTGCGAGCGAGTAACGCAGCATCCTTCCACGGAGCATGAGCGAAGTTAATGATTTCGTGACCCCACCTCCCGCCTACACTTATTTCTCAAGTTCACAAAACATTTGAATATAAAATATAGTACTTATAAATTTCCCAAAGATTATTATTAAGAATTATCATTTGGCAAGATAGAATGCTATTTATTAAATATCTTTAACATTTTTAAGATGTTATTCCACACTTAGGTGTTTGTAAAAATCTCCCTACATATATGCTAACAACATAAATAAATTGTAATAAGCATATAAGAATTTTGACATAGCTTGATGAGAACGTATGGTTTGTCAGAGCGCTTGGACGGATTCCAAGAGACGCGGATCGTAATCTCTCTACGTTAATTGTTTTATACGTTTTTTAAAAAATATTTTTCGTTCGTAAGTGTGGAACACTTTAAAAATTTTAAACTTATTTTTAAAACATGACGACAAAGGCAAAAAATGACCGTCGTGGTGCAGTGGGACAGCGTCGGACTATAAACGCAATGGCTGTGGATTGTATTGCCACTCGGGGGAATGATCATGTAAATTATTTTTATTTTCCCGCTGTTAGATAAGCTATGGCGTTAGTTCCGCCATTCAACACGCAATGTCTCAGAAACTTAACAGTAAATGTAGAAACTCGTTACGGTATTATATAAAAAAAAACCAAATATAATACTGAATTATACAGAGGTAATAAATAAATAAACAAAACCAATTACGACCTATTTACTTTACGCAGTACATTTATACATACTTATTAATATATTAATACTATAGCTTATTTCCACGAGGTTCTTATAGAAAAAAATTATATAAATATTTTATGAGAAAAGCCATTTCTTGCTTGACATTCAATTCTGTCAATTATGATTAATTATTGTAATTTTAAAGTCATAATTTTTGTGTTTACTTTATAAGTTCCATTTTTGAAACAGCTATTTAAAGCTCCCGAAACGTAAGTTACTACCTACACAATCATTTTAACCATCATTATATCCTGCGTGCAACAAATAAATTATAAGAAATTAGGTATATTTTTTCTGTTATATCTTTGTGTAATATATATCTATATTTGTGGCCGTCGGGGCGCAGCGCCTGACTGTAAACGCGACGATAGTGGGTTCAATTCTCACTCGGGGGAATAAATTATTTTTATTTTCTCACTCTGGTAAGAAGACAAAGTTGAGTTGAGGTGTTGAGTTCCACCGCTCAATGTACGCAGTGTCTCCATTGTCTACTCTGCTATATCGAAGATGCGCCACGAGCTAAAAAAATTTATAATTTGCAGCATCGTGTCGTCATTTTGAAATCGCGTTCCGCATGTTCGATCTCAACGGTGATGGTGATGTGGACTGCGAGGAGTTTGAAAAGGTCGCCGCGCTTATCAGACAACAAAGTAGCATTGGTTCTAGACATAGAGATCATGCTAATACTGGAAACACTTTTAAGGTACAAATTTTATGCTAAGTTGTTTTTAATTTGAGAAAATAATTTGAGTAAAATATAGTTCAGTCCATTTCATCAGTTATTCGTGGAAAACGATTTTTTTTAAATAATAACTATAAAAATTGTTTTATATATTGTCTTTTTTTCGTAATAGACTATGTAAATGTATGTACTGTGTGTTTGGACCTAAAAGATTTATTCACTTCACACCTATTATATTATAATATGTATTGGAATTACAGTTTCTTAATCCAAAACTGTCATTTTACTTGTAAACTTTAAATTATCATATTTTTAGTAAATTCTCTGATAAATACAATAAAAATAAATTAATATAATATGTACATTGTGTGCATATTGTTTACATGTGTTATAAGTATATATTTTTTTATTTCAGGGAATTAACTCCGCTCTTACTACCTACTTCTTCGGACCTAAGCTTAATGAGAAGCTAACCATTGAAAAGTTTTTAGACTTTCAACAGCAACTTCAAAAGGAAATCCTGTCCCTCGAATTCCAGAGAAAACAACCGGGTAAGCAAATATATAGCGTTTGGTTAAGTAATACTTTTTAGTATAATCTTTACCATATTATTCAAAGGTTTTTATTATTTCAAGAATACAGTATTACTGTTGCTTTATGTTACATCTACAAAATACATTTCTGACTCTTGGAAGGGTTTTCTTTTTTTTCTGATTACCGCGACTCACTTTTATACAACTGCAGTTATTATCGTTTCAAGTATTCTTGATATTCTACTGCTTCAATAAAAATACAAAAAAAAAAACATTTTTTAGTTTTCAGCTATATCTCGCATACAGCAGCAAGGTAAGAAAAAGGTTAGTGTCGAGATACTACTTTCCTCAGGCTCCGGTCTATTTTCGAAACGTGCTGAGTGTCAGAACTCAATGCCACGTTATGTCTTGTTACCACAGGTAAAATTAAAATAACTCATTCTCAGAATGGAAATGGAACCTGTCACCGTCGTTTTTTAAAGTTATTAAAGTCACACGCTGAGCCGCAACGATTGTCGAAGTCGTACGATAAATCACTTATAGTTTAGCTCTAGTCGCTTACATGGTCCTGACAGTTCAAACCTCAAATCCAATTTGTCAATACCAAAAGCTGCGTTAATAAATTTTAATTTAATTAATAGTTTTCAATTTAATTACTAGTCGGTAACGTGCAGACGATATTTTGTTATTAAAATTTAATGCAGTTCTAATTTTGAATTATTTTTAATATTGAATATTTTGGGCTATCATGTCGCAGTAAGACAGTGTCTGACTGTAAACGTCTGTTCTGGGTTCGGGTTTGATCTCCACTCTTGCAAATTTATTTTTACCGCTTTCATAATACAAAGCTCTTAAAATTAGGCGGAAAATAGGGAACGTAATTTCTTGACACTATGCCCCCTTTGCCTACCCTTTTATATGTTTATAAGAAAAATGTAGCGTGCATATGCATTTTACTTTACTAGTCATTTAATCTTGTTATGTAAATATTTAATATTACAGATAGTTAAATTGTTTATATTTGTCTTGTTATAGATGAGAATGGTCGAATCACTGAAGCAGACTTTGCCGAGTTGCTCCTTGCGTACGCGGGGTACCCCGCTAAGAAGAAGGCGAGGATGCTCAAACGTGTTAAAAAAATGTGAGACATATAATTTAGTTATGTAATATTTCGTAGGTAGTTGTTACATGAAATAAAAAATATGAAATAATGGTTAGAGTTATAATACATAAATCTTTTTATTATTTTTATTATTCGTGCACGCATACTGTTGCACTAAACCCTAATATTTTTTCCAATATTACTTACTTATATACATATATAATGAATATATTTTAGATGTCTGACCTTGTTTCTTTATTGCGTATGATTTTGTGTTTTGCTCTTAAAGCTTTAATTGTTAAGGATATATTATACATTGGTTTGAATTAAATTTATGCATGTGAATGTTTAAATAATTTTAATATAATAAAAAAATATTCATCATTTGATTCTTTTTTACTATATAGGAGTTGCCTGAATGAGATCACCTGTAGCGATAATGCCGTCTGTACATCAAAATTTTAAATCTTTTTACAATACAATATACTTTATTGCACATAAAATTTACACGAATTATATACAAAATAAAGAGAAACAACATGTACAATAAGGCGGCCTTATCGCTTAAAGCGATCTCTTTCAGGCTACCTTTGGTTGTTAGAGTTGTATTTTGTTTTGTTTTCTCTTTGTAGTTTTATAAAATGAATATGTGCGTTAGGTTCCGCGACCACGGCGTAGGTATCACCAAGGACGACTACCTGAAGTTCTTCCACCTGCTGAACAACATCAACGACGTGGACACGGCGCTCACGTTCTACCACATCGCGGGCGCCTCCATCGACCAGCCCACGCTGCGCCACGTGGCGCGCACCGTGGCGCGCGTCGACCTGCACCCGCACCTCATCAACGTCGTCTTCACTATATTCGACGAGAACAGTGAGTATCACACCATTAACTTATTAAGAATTGAACGTAGCGAGATATATTACTAAGCCATACGTTTTCATCAAGGCTCGTCAAAAATCTTATACGCGTGTTGCAACTTGTCTATGATGATATCATTTCTAGATTTCTTAAAACTTCTGCTACCTAAATAATAATAATAATAATAATCTTTATTTCAGACTTTTCAGATCCATATAATTTTGTTAATATATATTTGCTTAACCTATGTTAGTACACAATTATTATAATTTATTTATTATTTACGATCTATTGAGTTCATATGTATATAATTCCAGTGCCTCCATAGGGGGCTTTCCATTTTACATGCCAATGTGCTGAGGAGAGTTAGTGTTGCTCGTGAACCTATCTATTAAAAATAAAAAGAATAAAGATTTACTTGCTTACTTAGAATTATTATTTAGAAAGAGAGATTGCATATTGATTATTTTTTTAAGCAACTTTCCAAACTTAGGGAAGAAAAATACTTTTAAAATAAATGATATGTTTTCTAATAAAGTATTATTCTTTTTCTAAATATGGAATAACACTTTAAAAATGTTAAAAACGTTAGTAAATTTCCCCAGGCTACCCTGCTATATGTGGGATACAGCGTGAAGCTAAAAGAACTGTAAAATCGCTTTACGAATGATAATCTTACGTGATCACGTCAAAAGATAACTAATTGATGAAAAATTGTATAATTTTATGAATTGAATTATTGTCACTGAAGAGGTTATTGAAAAAAAAATGAAAATCATAACTAAATTAACATATTTATACATTCGTTAATTCAAATATTTTTTTTACTTAAATTATGCAGATTGCAATGTTGACGCGTCACAAGCCAATCTGTCTCTCTATCGCTTGTTCCGCTCTCTCGCTTGCGCGCTCTAGAGAGGCGGGTCGTGACAATGAATTATCACTTTATAAGATGTTATAACCTCAAAAAATAATACACTTATCATACTTACAAATTTTCAGTGGACGGTCAGCTAAGTAACCGAGAGTTTGTAGCAGTAATGAAGAACAGATTGCTCCGCGGATTAGAAAAGCCTAAAGACACGGGATTTGTTAAGCTAATGTACTCACTGATCAAATGTGCCAGAGACACCAAACCAGCGCTACTAGATTTTTGAAAGTCAAATGCTAATAAAAAACAACACTCGGCTACAAATCTTAAAGAAGATTGAACTATTTGAAAGTATTATTTGATATATTGAATTTTAGTGTCTATAAATATGTTAATTAATGAAAATATAATATAATATAAAAGAAAAATATAATGTTTCTGATTGTAAAAGATTATATTATATGGCGTCGTTTAAAATTAAATAAGAAAAAACTTTTAAGTAAGTAAAATCGTATTAAACATACTTAATTTATACACATGTAGTCGAGTAAAAAATAGTCTTGCCATTTAGCTTATAAAATATTTCAGTTAAGTTACTGAGATTCTTCAAAGTCATTATTGTATAGATTTATGTTTTTTTAATGTAAAAATTATTGTAGTTTCAAATATTTTACTATACAATTGTACAACGGGTAATATAAAAACATATAATAAATAGAGTCATTAACTATTTATAATATTTGCGAATTTGAATTATCAGCTTCTCCAAAGATCGAACAACTTAAATTATTTTCATAAAGTATACAAATCATTTCTTACGATAGTGTGACATTTTATATTTACCAAATACTTGTATTTAACGACCATTAACAAGATTATTCAATACTTAGTTATTCATATTTGTATTGGTTTAAGGCTTGTGGAGAAATAACGAATGTCATATGCTATTTTTGCCCAAAAACGGGTTGGATAATCATTATATTATAAGTCAAATAATCGCTTTCAATATATGATATATATCGTTATCAAATTCACCTGAACCATAATAAAGATAATTGAATTAATACTAGAAATTATGGCCACTTAATTTCTTTTTTTTACTTCAGCTTTACGCTGTATCCTGCATATTGCAAAGTTGGCAGAGGGAACCTAAAACCTACCTATATTAAACACTCTGTTCTCCAAGTTCCGCCCTATTTTATGTTTTTACCAAAGCAAGAAAGTGAAAATAATAAATTCGAGTGGGAGTCAAACCCACGACCGTCCCGCTTACGGTCTCTGACTGTGCTATGCCACGTCAGCACTAGATAAAAAATAAATATTATTTTATTTATGTACAAATATTTAACCACAAAAACTAAATCAGAAATTGTGTTCACTTAATTTGCTATTATATATAAGGTTAAACAATTTAAAAGTCATTGTTCACGAAAAAAGTATTAATAATAATAACAACAATAATTCAATTTTACTATTTACTAGTTTTTAACTACGACTTCGCTCTCGTATTCAAATAGAAATAACTATAAAATATGTATAAACATTCGGAGAGCGCGAGATAATTGTGACCGTCGTTAAAGTAACTTATTATTTTATAGCCTTCTTCAACAAATGACTAGCTAACAGAGAGTAGTTCCAGAGATTAGCGCGTTCAACCAAACAAATATTCAGCTTTATAGTATAAAGATTGTAACCACCACCATATGCACAACCAAATATTATTAGTTAATTTATTAATCTAGCATAGTTTATAAATATAATATTATTTATAAAAGTCATTGATACTGTTATGGAAAATTGAATACATTTTGAAGAAATAATAATCACTTGCATTTTGTCCTAACTTCTAATGTTTTTTAATTAAATGTTTGTCTCATAATTATTTGTTCCTTGTTGGTATTTTTAATAAATTGAAGTATATTGATTTTATTCTTAATATAAAATTGACATTTTCAGTTAGTATAAAAGTATTTGATGTCTCGTTTTAATAAATGTTCAATTTATCGCTACTATGTTTATCTGTTAAGAAATTTCGATCTGTTTTTGTTTTTATAGAAATAAGATTGAAATTAAAATGTTTTGTTTTGTACTAATAATTCTATTGGCGTTTAAATATTTCAAAAGCACAAATAAATGAAATTATGGTGAACATAAAGTAGTTTTAATTATTCCCTATATCTTTAACACGAAATTTGGGTTTGCCAATGTTATTTTTGTAATCGAGGTTATAAGCAATATTACCTACTCTCAAATTCATCTTCCGAATTAGAGGATGTAACTTTAATTAAGCATAGAGTCTTTGACAAATTTCATAACCTAAAAACGTAACTCGTGTGTGTAATGGGAGCAACGAACCTACAAACAACGATATTCGTTGCGATTTTCGCATTGGCCCAGAAACAGCGCGAGGGGCGTTTGTAAATCACTAGAATCACGAAGCGTCGAACGTCTCGCGCAAAAAATAGACATAGTTTAATGTTGCCCGGAATAATTGTAGATAATAGAAACCGACACTGAACGAGCGACGTCGCCGCGAACACGACGCTGCCCTCTGGTGAGTGCCCGCCGCCCTCCCATCATCTAACACCGAATACCTGATTTATAACAAATCTCTTGCCAACCACCTACACTTTAAATTTCTTAACCACTCATAAAATTGTCGTATAAACATATGCGGTGTTTGTCCATTGACGCTTTGATGTTGAAAGGCTCATGCAGTTTATGCTATACATTATTCGGCTTGTTGTTGGAATGTAATATTTTCTCAGTATTAAAAACCTATTTTGTGCGTTTTATTTATTTATATCTGTATAATTTATATGTTCAGGAATATTCTTGGCAACCATGCAGATTTAAATTGTGAACCAAATATGTATTATGGTCCGCTTTATCCATTACGCCCACGCTTAAAATATAATTTCATGAATAGCGACTCAATTTTGTTTACAGTTTAAAATATAAGAGACAAACGACTCAATAAAATGCCGATGTACCAAAGACCTGCGTTCTGGCGAGTGCCCCATCAGCGACACGATCCTGAAGATGAGCCTAGAAACTTTGGCCAAAGGAAATTGGTACGTTTATTATGCCTGAATATTTAATTATAGAATATTAAGAATATAATATGACTTTGGATATTTTTTATTTGTGATAGCCCGAGTTGTTATAAGAAACGCCGCTCTCCGATGACAACATATCATTGAATAAAATTATTATTTTTTATTATTATATATATCCTATGCATAAATTCTGTAATTTATATTCTTGTTGCTCTGAAATAGGATATGATAGGCATTCCTAGGGATTGTTACCCAACAGCATACTCATGGCTCAAAATAAATGTTAAATGGCACTGTAGTTCATTCTTCTACTAAATGAGCCGATACCATATAAATAAAAATAAGCTTTAATAAAAGGACTCTTCTTTCATCAATTAGCTTATTATAATTTACATAAATGATAAAACAATAAAAGGACCTTCGTTCTACGATAATTCAACCTCAAAAGTAATGAAGATCTCAATCGCGTGCCAAAATAAACGGCAAAGGACATTCAAACTCATTTGGTTCAAGATATTTTGCTGTCAAATTTCAACGAATATAGNTTTCTCAGTATTAAAAACCTATTTTGTGCGTTTTATTTATTTATATCTGTATAATTTATATGTTCAGGAATATTCTTGGCAACCATGCAGATTTAAATTGTGAACCAAATATGTATTATGGTCCGTTTTATCCATTACGCCCACGCTTTAAATATCATTTCATGAATAGCGACTCAATTTTGTTTACAGTTAAAATATAAGAGAAAAACGACTCAATAAAATGCCGATGTACCAAAGACCTGCGTTCTGGCGAGTGCCCCATCAGCGACACGATCCTGAAGATGAGCCTAGGAACTTTGGTCAAAGGAAATTGGTACGTTTATTATGCCTTGATATTTAATTATAGAGTATTAAGAACATAATGTGAGTTTGGATATTTTTTATAGCCCGAGTTGTTTAAAGAAACCCCGCTCTCCGATGACTGAACATATCATTGGATAAAATTATATTTTCTTTTTATTAATATATTTATGAATATATATCCCAAGCATAAATTCTGTAATTTATATTCTTGTTGCTCCGAAATGGGATATGATAGGCATTCCTAGAAATCGTTACCCAACATCATACTCATGGCTCAAAATAAATGTTAAGTGGCACTGTAGTTCATTTTTCTACTAAATGAGCCGATACCATATAAATAAAAATAAGACTTAATAAAAATAATGACTTAAACTCTTCTTTCCTCAATTAGCTTATTATAATTTACATAAATGATAAAACAATAAACGGACCTTCGTTCTACGATAATTCAACCTCAAAAGTAATAAAGATCTCAATCGCGTGCCAAAATAAACGGCAAAAGACATTCAAACTCATTTGGTTCAAGATATTTTGCTGTCAAATTTTAACAAATCTAGATAGGTTTACCTTACTTATAATCTTGCAAATATTTCCTTTTTTAATAATTCTACAGTAAGCTTAATATTTCTTGAATAATACGTGTCAACGCAAGGAAAAACATGAAGGAAAGATAACATTTTAATTTTTTTTAAATATTGATTTAATTTGAGTGCCGTCTCAAAATATTCTCAAAATAATTTTCCTAAATTTACCAAGGTAATAATAGAAATATAAGAGCTTCGTAAAAGAAATACAAAAAGTATTATCAAATTAACTACTTAAAAATATTGGTGCAACGTAATGGTGCTAAATTAAATATTAAATTGACTAAAAAATCTACTTAGATAAATATTAGTTTTGTACTAAAATTCAATATTTTATGCAAAGTTGCATTGCCGTTATAAATAATTTTATGTTGATTCTTATAATAAATGAGTTTAGTAAGCGTTTTATTAATTTTTCGGGGCATATTTTTTGTTAGTATAATTCCTGAGGTGCCAGACTATTCTGAGGTGGACACGGACCACGAACCACCCCCTCCCCCATCTTTCTACGCCCATCGCGGAGTTCATGACGCTTGCCATGATGCTTTCATTAACTACCGTTGTTCGCAATTAGATAGTTTTCCTAAGGTTTTAAAATATATTTTTAAACGTTTAGCTATGCTGCTGGGTTCCACATCAGACTTTCATTTGTTTATGTCAACAGTGCTCATTATATTGACCAAACTTCTTTAGGCTCTAGATTAATGGCTCGTACAAATAAAGTGGTTTGTTAGAAATCCATATCTATGTTCTAGACCTTTGATTTCATAACATCGTCAGAAAGTGCTCTTAACGCTGAACAACCTATCTTAAAGCGTTATATCATTTAGGATTAGCTTGCTAGAGCTCCATATCACACTCCCGTTTTTTTGTGACAACAGAAAGTATTATGTTGACCAAATTTTGCTTATATTAATATCTCTCATAGATTAGATAGTATGCTAGAGATTCACATCAGATATTTAGCTTTTCTATATAACAAAAAAGTTTAATCAAAATACGTCTAACACTTTTCACGTAAAAGCGAACAACACTCAGATAAACAGTCACAAAAAATAAAAAGTAAATTGCAAATATTTTTTACTAATACTTTAGCTAGACTCTTCTAGATAATTTTATACGTCAATGAAAAATACTTATAAAACTTTTCAGCATTTCATAATTTGTTGTAATTTAGCTGCACCATTATGATTCTTCATCGTATGTTCCATATCTAATTTTTTTATATCTTCATGGAAAATGTTTAAAATGCTCAACAATTTCTGCTAAACCAACATTTCATATTCTTTTATAGTTTAGCTGTACTACTAAAATTCTACAGATAATTTGTCTATTTGTCTGTACACACAAAGGTGTGCGTGAATTAAGTACGGTGGCAGCATAGGATCCAAAAAAAACCGATTTAATTAAAATACTTTATTAAAATTATTACTAAACAGGTGAGACTTGCTCAAAGTTGGAGACAAGAATGATTTATTTATTACATTTATTTTTAATGTTAATTCATACAATGGGTGTAAAATGATGCGAGGATTCATATAACAGATTATTACAATTCTAAGATCCCTATGCTAAGTGTGGGAAGCCTAGGTCGGCGATTCCCGGGTTGTGTGGGAACTTAAACACGTGTACAGACAAAAATATTAAATATTCTACGAGTGTGTTCCTATATCCTATACATATTTTACTGTTTTATTACATTATAGACTGTATCAGTTATTCTGCAGCATACAATGATTTATATTATAAAGCGGCATTAAGCCAACGAGTACATTGGACAAAATGGGTGCAAATTTCCTATATAGCGCTTCATTGCTTACAAAAACATTGCCAAATAATAATAATTGCTTACATATATGCCAAAATACAAATATCTGTGTCAATGATTAATGATCTAATAATACCTACCTAAGTTGCATCCAATACTACGCCAATCATGAGTCTGTATTGAACATCGCAGTCATACTGCCCTGACCTTTACCTTGAGTTCTGTTCTCATATGCTATTTAAAGGCCGAGGAAAACAAAAGTGATTATAACACTTTTAATCATACAAACAGGTAGAGGTGTGGTGTCAAGAGATCAAAAGGTGCAATCACCTTTGCTACTTTGTAATACATACGTTTTTATGTTATTTACAAATATTTATTATATTTTAAGCATCAGCTAGTTACAGGCAGAGAGAACTCATTAACAAATTATGCTGCATTTTACCATTATTAGGTACTTTTCTCCAATAAAACGAATTTCGATCTGTGATCCAGGCAGCCCCCAGTAATATTTTGACATAAACAATCCGTGTTGAATGCATATTTAAAATATTAAAAAGAAATAATACACGTCGAAATTATTATTATATTAAGGTACTGGTTTGTTATAACATCTGCTTAACTTATTTAGGAGATACTAACAAGGAAAATAAATATATTGAATTATGGAAACCTGATAGCGATCTAGTCTAGTCTTTAATCTCATAATGTAAACAGGAGTGCACAGCTGGATATTTGGACATCATCTTCCGCTGTTCGAATTAGGTCAATTGCGGTAGGGTTATGTAGTGGCGAACAGTGGGGACTCGGGGAGGGGTGTAGTTTGCAGTAGAGCTAATTCGGATCGCACTACGTCGCGTCCTATCGCCGTGCTCGCAAGTCTGCGCCCACAGCGCGCCCGCGCAGTGCAACAGTACTGACGTCCTCACGCCATGGGGCGGCTGCACACGTTCGTGGTGACACTGCGGCGGGAGACCCGCGACACCAACTGGGGCCTGCGGCTGGTGGGCGGCGCGGACCTCGCCACCCCGCTCATCGTCACGAGGGTACGCCTCTCACTTACTAAATGTAAACAATGAACACCGGTGTAAACAAGTAGTCGGTTTGTTTTGTATGTGTATCTGAAGATTGATCATTTTGATTAGATGTTAACTAAATATGACATTTTGCTTGTTTAATATTCTATTTAATTAAAAGTATGTCGTAGAAATTTGAAAAGTTTTTCTTTAAATAGTTAGATAATCTATAATGAAGAAATGGTAGAAAGAAATATATATGTATCTATCGTTCGACAGCTGTTACTTCGAAATGAAATGACCCAAATAGCCAGATCATTGTTGGCATCTGAACCTATTAACTCTTGTTTGTTACTTTTATACTGTCGCGGAATGTGACATGAATCTAAGAAAACGACTACTTCAATTTCTTTTATAATGAAAACGAAATTAATTCTTCGACATGCTCAAGCATAATTTTTGTTGACAGTTTTATCATCTCGATTATTCGTTTAATCTTAAAAAAATAACGCTACATCGTATCTTCTACTTCTAGTTTATCTTTTCTAGATTCTTCTTGTAGGTCCAGTAGGAATTCTTAATTCAAATGAATCTTATTTTTTAATCAATCTCAGATTCTAAACATATCAACAACATAACAAGATTATATAGATTTTAAATTTAATTACATAATTAATACATATTAATTTGCATATATTATAATATTTTTAACTACAATCTTAGTCAACGAACGAAAGTAATAATTATAATCTAGCCAAAGAACAACTTGAGATGATGCTTTGTTTATTTAATGTTTTCAACATTTTTGCCTATGTCCAACAGTGGGCGTCGAAAGTATTTTTTAGCTACACGCTGTGGGATACACATATTGCACGGTACCTAGTGTTAAGACACATCGATCCCCATTTTTCGCCAAGTTTTCAAGGCATTAAGTGTTGATTGGCGAACCTCAATATCGAGTTTTTACCTTGTTTCCAGAGCGGAGAAATTAAAAATATTTCCCTCATCATTAATCATTCCCCCGAATCGGAATCTTGCACACAACCGTTAACCTCAAATTAATACTTTAGGAACATCTTTTAGGATTTTAGTAAAGTAAGCCAAGTCAAGATACAAGTGATTGTGACGCTACAGTAAACAAAGTACACATACGATCCAACTGGGGTGGAGGGTCTTATATTTATTTTTTATTTATATTAAAATGAATTTACTTGCAATAAATTTTGTGGGTGGTAATTGTTATCATATGAGTCAGCTGTAAATACCGACACAAGCAAACAACGCTACTATACTGCGTTTATTTATAAAAGCAGGCTAAGCTTAGGATGTCGCGCGTGACCGCTAGGTCATGAAACATTAAAACTAGTATATAATATGAAATATTATGTTTATTACACGTTCTGTATGAGATTTTTTTTTATTTTAAACATTTAAAAAATATATATTTATGAAATGAAAGACACAAACAATTTAAACTTCTTGTTCTTCTCTTGTTGTTCTTGTTTTTATCTCCTCTTGTTCTTGTTTTTATATTGTCACCCCAATTTTCATTTGACATTTAAAATTAACTAGGTAGGTATATAATATAAATGGATAGTAATAAAAAGTACTTCCAGAAATACTACTTCCTTATCGTTACTTACATATAGAAGCTATCATCCGACACAGTGGCGACTATGTCTCCTCTCACTAAACCCGATAACACTATAGCAGCCGACGACACTGAAAAAGCGGAATGCCTCGCGGACAGTTTAGAGACACAATGCTCACCGAACAGTTTACCATGTGACCCGGATCACTTTTCGAAAGTGGACTCCGAGGTCATGGAGTGGGCTTCGTTGCCCCCGATCGGCGAACCGGTTCACCCCACGGACGTAGACGAGGTTAAGTCCATTCTGCAGGACCTAAACCCCAAAAAGGTCCCGGGGCCCGACAAAGTCCCAAATAAAGTTTTAAAGACCCTTCCGAATCAGTTCGTTTCTTTGTTGGTCCTAATTTTCAATGCTCTTCTAGCAGGCTACTCCTTTCCTACTAAATGGAAGGAAGCCACAGTTATAGGTCTAGAAAACACGCCAACCTTCCCTCCAGCTACAGACCTATCAGTCTCATTAGCAGCTTAGTGAAAATTTACGAAAGAATCATTCTCAGTAGATTAAAGGAAATAGTCGAAGCAGAACAACTGTTCATCAACGAACAGTTCGGTTTTAGAACCCACGGCTCGGCCATACACCAAGTTCACCGGCTTACGGAACACATCGCGAAGTATAACGTCCGTAGATCGATTCGCAGCGACACGGCTGCCATCTTACTAGACATTGACCGACGATCCAATTACTGTCGCAAGCGCCCAATACATAGGCAGGATTCACTCCTCAGTCTCACGACCACCACCGTAAGAGGCGGCGAGGCCAGTTCTATCTCACGGCACGTCCATGCCTCGGCGCGACGGGGCCCAACGGTCGAAATCCCCCCTGATTAGCGTACGCATTTCCCTGCGATCGCCAGCATTTCACGAGCGCCCATCAAAGCTTGTATTTTTCTTTAGGGGCGAGCTACTCTCGCCCCTCCCAGCCCGGTGACGCTGTCAAGACCAGTCCAGGTCAACAACAATAAAGTCCATTCGAAAAAAATAATAATAATAGAAGCTATCGTAGCGTGTAGGATAGCGTGTGACGTAAAGCGCAACAGTAGGTGCCGGGTTCCGTTTTCACTCTTTTGAAAAATTACATTAAAATTTGGGTGGTAAGTGAAATTTCTTGACACTATATTCTCTCTCCTTAACCTGCAACTTGGTGTTTTAAGCTGAAAAATATACATATAGTAATAATTACATAAGTACTCCGTATTCATAGTGCTTGAAGGTCTTAGGTATATTTTATGTAGCTTTTCAACTAATGCATGAACTTGATGCTTGTCATCAAGTTCAAGCATCAGGTAATGGAAATTATTTTATATTTTTTGAACAAACACAATATTAATTATATATTAACAAATACAACGTTCGTAATCTGGATTTCTTTTACTTGAAAAATCTCTACGTCCTGCCATTCATTTTTAAGACATTGCATACGAGATGGTATTCTTTAAGATTTTCTCGCACCGGAATACTTATACACTATTACCATACGAAAAAATACATCAGTTGGGCCGTGCCCACCTCGGAAAATGTCCCCCGATGGTGGCTCTAAAATTTAAAAAAACTACCTTTACACGAACATTTGCATATCAGAGCAGTATTAGCAGTACAGATTGCAGTGGAGAGCTAAAGTCCAGGCCCTCTCCCCAAAAATATCTCTAGATAAGCTCATGACAATGCCCATTTGTTATTGTTAAGTGTTTATTCGTTTCCATTACATTTTTTTTCCCTGTGATTATTGTAATAAAAAATTTGCTACTTTACCTAGCTTTCTTATGACATATTTTAACTTTAGTAATAATTACAGGAGTTATTAGAAACTTATCTCCGTCATTGTAATGAACACAAATACATTAACGTATAGAGTAGGGTGCAAATGAGATAAAATGTAACGAATTTTAATGTAAAATATAAGTAGGTAATCTTTCAGCCTTGTGCTAATTTTTTAAGTTTCATAAAATAAATTGATTACTTGTATATCCTCTACCATCTGTCGCTCATGACTAAACAATCTAATAATATATTCTCTTCGATATAGATTTGATAGTTAGTTATCCATCAAAAATATTTACATAAATCATATTACTACATTTTATTCAATGCAATGTCAGAATGCACATTCATAAAACTATTGTTTAATGTGTATTTAACAACTTGGATGTCAACAAATATAACATTTTGTAAGATCTACCAAAGTTAAAAGAAACCAATTAAAATTAACATATCTAACTTATTATTTTCAACACGAACACACTCATTGATCCTTCAAAAATATCCTGATGTCCGACGACATTACAAGTGACGTTGCTTCGTAATGGTACCGTCAGTGTAGGATTGTCTGACCTATGTAAATATAGGTTTGTCCTCGCCATTGACTCGGAAGCAGCTTGATGGATTTGCACTAATCAGCCGTCGCATCAGCCGGCCTCTATGCCTGAGCGACGGTTGTTTTCAATAAAAATGTCAGAGACGGTTGGCACGACAACGTAGATGGACGCATTTAGCCTGGCCTCGCGCCAGACTCGATGCATAGCTCCCGCCCCAACCTCCCCCTTGCCCAGTCACAAGGTCGTCCTAGATGTCAATTTCGATAAATTTTCAGACTAGATCATAAATTTTACGAAAAGAGACAAGTGTGTGACGCTATAGGCCTATATGATACTTGCTTTCAATCAACATTGTTTAATCGATTCATAGAATATATCTGAGATTGTGATGATTGTGATTATTATGGAGATGTATCTGTCAACATCAAATAAAACTTAACAATAAAAATGTTTATTGTTTTCTTTAAATTATTGTTTTAATTAGCTAACTTTTAAATTTCTTATTTAAAGGGTAACTAATTAAAACAACTTAAAATATATCCATAAACCACATAGCATAAGAATTATTTACGTAATTCCTAATGAACTAGATATTTAAAACGCACCTTGGAAAAGAAGTTGAATGTACTAATAACCTAGTCAAAAATTCCAAAATGACGTGGAATGTACCTACTCTTTTTTTGCCTTGGAAACAGATGACATAATTTCAGTTTCAGTTTTTCACAGTTCATTCGGTAATTCAGTTATATACATTATACAATAAGTACTTATGGTATTTACTTGTTTTATATTATTTGTTTTATTGAAAAGTATTATAGATAGGTACATATGTATAATACTTTTCAATTTTAGTATTATGAAAAAAAAAATTAAAATTAAATTAGCTTCACGCTGTATCCCGCACACGGCAGGAAGTTTTTTGGTAAAGGGTGGATTAAAAACGGATTGCAAACATAAAAAGTAGATACATTATCAATTTCCATATATAAATTCATATTAAACAATTTACGATATTTCTTTAAAATACTTTGTAGAAGAAGACCATAGATATCATTGATATAGTTGTTTGAAGTTTAATAACATTTAAATTATATAGTATGCTTCAATTTTCATATTAAAGTGTTTTGATCTTTCAGATAACCCCCGGCACCCCGGCTGGTCGGGAGCTGGCGAGGGGCGACATTATTGCAAAGATTGACCACTACGACGCAAGAGACTTGCGACATGAGGATGCGCAGAACCTTTTTAAAAATGCACCAAATCAAATAAAACTCGTAGTACAAAGGTAAAATAAGTTTATTATATAAAACAAGTCATAATTGATTTTTTATTATATATCAGAATGTTACATCACATTGCACTTAAAATAAAGTGAGAGCTGTCGATAAACCTTGAATCGGTTTCAATTTAAAGTAATACGCACTATGATGGAGATTATGAATCACACTTAAGGTTATTACAATACGTATCGTCTCTGGTAATTTATTTCTATTAATATTTATTTATATACGAACTGAAATATGTGTTTTTCTTCATCGAAATTTCATGATAACCATAAATTTACATGAGTAGTATCACCATGACCTTACAAATGCCATCCAAGTATAAACAAAAGTTATATCTAGATAGCATGGTATTCTCACTATCACAAATATACTTGTATTTAACTACAGGTAAAGATAAAACCTACATTAAACTATACTTTAATATTATAAGTCTTATTTTGAAGCACTGAATTTACGTGATTCGTCACGAATACAACAGTTTATTTATATCACCTTATGATGATGAGTGTGCCTGCAGGAGCAGTCCAAGCTCGCACCTGTATACTATGCCACGATCACCTAGCTACGTAGGGCGCGTGCCCACGCCTACGTACTATCGTATGGCTGAGTAAGAACCACCTTTGGTCTCGTTGTCGTAATATGCTTACAAATCGACTGAGAAAGCATGTTTCTTCTGCCTATTTATAATGTAAACAGTTCTTGGTTACTTATTTTTGAATAATTAGTATTATATAATATAAAGTATTTAGTATTTATTTATATGTATTTTATATACTTACTTATAAGTTATATATATTCAAGATGATTGAGCTTAAGCGTATTTATATAATAGTAAACATCTGCTTTTACCGTTGTAATATGTGATGTATGTAGTAGATATCTTAACAAAGTCGTTCTTATGGATCTTTTTTTTATTTTATACTTGTGGCGGCCTAAGGTAGTTAAATTACTAACTATTTTAACAGCGTCTGTATTGAGAGGTTTCTATATGTCGTCGCTTTGATGGTGAAGAGTGTCAACACACAAACGTATTACAATTTTCTAGATAATCTTTGTATAATATATCTAATAAAATATTTAAAAAATAACCTTGTACACTACTTGTTTTTACAAAAACATCACAGGGAGTTCCAAAAAAGACCAATAGGACGTAACGTTCCTTGATTTAAAAATATTCCTTTGTATATTTATTTGTATGTTTGTTAGTTTATATTCGCACATCTTAACTACTGGACGGATTTAATTTTTTTTCTACTTTATTGCTATTGACCTTGGATGGTCTTAACAGTGTCACCGGGCGGGAAGGACGGATTTCATTAAAACTTTTTGTTATATAGCGGCTCTAAGGCGTTTTGTTATATAGGGGCTCTAAGGCTAGTGTCTAGGCTATATTTGATCTAGAAGATTGATGTATTATATAATGCCTTCGTGGCTCAGACGCAACGCTTTTAGACTCGATTTCCACTCGGGGGAATTCAAAATTTTATATTTTCAATCCCTCGCTGTGGTATCAAGGCAAAGTGCGGAATTGAGTTCTGCCATTCAACACGCAATGCGTGTCTTAAACCTAGGTTCCCTCTGCCTACTCTGTTATACGTATAAATAATTTTTTATAATTTTTTTGTTAGTGATAAAAGATATTGATATATAAAAATTAAAGATCTTCCAGATCTTTGACTACCATGAACAACCATAATCTCACATGAACAACCATAATAGTTCAAGTAGACTATAGCATGTACATATATGTATAAATAATGAAATGTCTATTTAGGACAAGGCTCGATGAACGTACTGAACACCGATATTATATTAATTTAATAATAGTAGGTACTTAAGACCTTATAATAGTACCATAAATATAATTTTGTATCTACATCCCACAGAACAAGGGATATTCACAAAATAATTTATATATTTATCCTTACTAACAAAAAATTACGTACCTAGAATGTGTTGGCATGTACAGGGACGAGGATCGCGAGGGCCCGAAAAGAAATCAGTTTGCGCCGCGCTCTCCAATCGCTAACGCTGTCCCACCACCCTTCAGGTAACTTAACTAATTAATAGTGTTGTACCTTGTCTGAAACTCTGTCTCATATGTTATTAATTTGTTTCTAATTTTTATTGTTTGTATTATGTAAACACCTATGTGCATTTAATCTTTGTGCAATATTTGTAAGAAAACAACGTAGCTATATGGAAAACATTTAGTATAGTATCCCTGTATTATTAAGTACATAATGATAGGTTGCTATACGATGCTATTGTAATGACACAAACGGACCCTTACAACAAATAGATATATGTATATGTATACGTAACATTTTTGATGCAGGACAGCAAGCCCAATGCCGGCACCGTGGCGTGGACCGGAGTCGCTACCACGAAGCACGCCAGTACCGCCGTCTAATTACCCCGTGCAGTCACAGGTGCCTTTCCAAGTGCAACAAGAGGGCGAATATAGGACCCTACTGCTTTCTCCTGCTTCAAACCGCACTGATGAAACCATTGATGAGTCTATACAAAGTCAGGTAATTTGGCCTCTATTTTACTATTTGTTTCATCAATTAGTGTTTTACATATTATTGCATAATATGTAGATATTTTTATCAAAGTTTATCGGAAAAATATAATAGTATATATTATATAATTATAACTTTATTGTTATTAATAAGAACTAATTAAAGCTTCAAACTCAATTACCTACTACAATTTCCATTTTCAGATTAGTTATAATTTACTAATCTGTAAATTGAATTACCTATCTACATATTATCTAGGTCTATTGGACAAACTATAATAAATATTTGTAAACTTGACAAATATTTTTTGAAACCTGAATGAAAGAATGAGAGAATTTTGCCACTTACCTAATAACTTAGTATTTACCTGGTTAATGAATGGGCTCGTTAAATGTAACAACTGGAGGTCTCCCCTTAACTCTCTTACCGCTGTAGTTACTCTTACCCTACCTCTCGTAGTTACGACTACTTTTATAATTATTATATATTAATGCTTAATTATAAAATATTTTCGTTACCCCGGCTGCTGTTAAATTAGGTAACGGAGTATCTTAAGATTATTTTTTCTCTACTTACCCGGTTATATTCTTTCCCCTCGACACCAGAGCGAAGAAATGAAAATATAAATGTAAATAAATATTTCATCTCCTCGAATGGGAATCGAACCCACAACCAGTCGATTTACAGGCACACTTTGTGCCCCTGCGCCACGCCACTTATTGTATTATTATTGATCTTATTATATTATTATTGATCTTATTGTATTATCCGACTTTTCTCTTAACCATTTTTTTCATAAATTAATTTTCTTAAAAAAAGTCATACATCAGATCCAATTCATTAAAAGAATTATTTTTTTGGGCAGATAGTTACCAAATTATAATTTGCACTTTGCACTGATTGCTTCTTGTTTAAGAATATTTTACTAGACCCAGATCGGATGAGGAACGATCTGTAGATATATGTATATTATGAATCACGCTTAAATCGTCATTTACCTTAATTATCTTTAGCTTTGATCTTTAAATAAACAGATAAACACTCGAGAGGCAATAATAATGCTTACAATACAGATTTCGTTTCCTTGGAAAAATATATAAGGCAAATAAAACAAGATAAATATACATAATTTTTACTATTAATTTCTTAAACTACCCTACTTTGCATCACAAAATATTTATACTTGTTTGCATTGTGGTGATATTATTAGTATTTTAGTTATTGTAAATTTTACCTTATTACTGTATACGCCTATTCGATATATAAATTGGTTTACTTAATGTTTTTGTATTTAATTTTCTCTGTAAGTGATTTATATGTAAATCTTTTCAGAAAATAAATGTCTTTAACCGTAGATAGCTTTAACATAAATATGTGTCGGAACTTTTTAAAATTTATTTTAAAATCATTGACCTACGAATTAAAATATATTTGTAGGCATTAATTAACTGAAATGACGTCTATACTATTTTCAAATGTCTAAGTGAGATTTATTTATTGTATATACATACAGCTATTTATATTGTTTATTGGTAACGTCACGTCGCTCTTTCCCAAATAAATAGGTTAACTAAACTACTTTTAAACTCAGATGTACGTTTATAGCCTGGCTTCAAGCCAAAAACACTTTTATTTTGTTACAATATTAATTAGTTACGTACAGAATATACAAAATCTTAAAACATATAGCAAACACAAACTATAGTAAGTAGTAATCGAACATAGCAAGCGGCTGGAAATGTCTATCACTGAGAACGAAATAGAAAATCCAGAAACTTCTTCTAATTCGCTAAGATCGATCTGAATCATAGGCAGCAGAAATAGTTTTTAGTGACGCCATATAACTCTTCATACACAAACATAGTAATGGTTGTTAATGGGACCTTCATATGAACATTACATTTTGTTATTGAATCGATATAAAATCACTTAGAATATGTTAATGCTAGCTATTATAATCTAACAACACCACACAAATATATAATAATGTCGTAGTTAACCTTTTGGATGTTATTTAAGAAATATCATCAAATCAATTTGTTATTTCAATTTGATTTAGTTATATTTATTGGCAGTTACAGCGAGCCAGTAAATAACGAATATTTCGCACAAGGCTCTAGGCGGAGGTTTTCGCCCACGCCGACGCCTATATTCCCGTCATATTTCCAAAATAGAATGCATTGAAATTGGTGTTTACTGAGAGGCAGCGACTGGAGACGCAGTCCGCGATCACACGCTCGACGACACGTTCGCTACCCGGTAACACAATGGCGGTCAACCCTAACTTCTTCCCCAACGGGTACCAGGACCCAAAACACCCTGATGAAGAAGTCGTCACGAATTGGGTGCGTCGACAGCAATGCCCTATATTACCCTAATCTCTTTAATCTATTTAGTGTATCTTGCTAAGCTAGAAGTAGTGATAATGTGATGTTATTTACCATTGAAACATTTAAGATGCTTGATAGGTGAAAATTTAATCTGACAGTAACTCATAACGTAATGTGTATCAAGTGTTCGAATATAAACGGAAACGATACTTGAAATGCTATAATAACAAATTAGTGATGTAATAATCCAAGTTTCTTCTCTTTTCTCGAGATTTATTTAAATTTTGATATATAAATGTATTCAATCGTTCATTATCGGTTTCTGTAACATTTTTAACATATTGTTTACATACAATTTCCCACTTGAATTTAATTGAAAACTAGCCTTCCGGTGTCTGTTTTATATAATTTACATAACTTCTAAATTTCCATCTCATTCACTGAAATCTATGTTTAAATTCTTAGAATATATTAGGTGATCATTATATTATATCATGTATAACTCATTTTAATCGTAAATTTATTATAATATACAAATTTTCATTACTTTTCAATCACTTTTACTATAAACTAATACATTAAATACTAGGTGCCAGCTGTACCATGTCAGCGTATGCGCGTATTTTTAGTTCAGTGTCATTTCAAATCTTGTTTCTGAAATAATTTTTATTATAGCTATCAATGTCATTTTCTCAATTTTACTAAATATAAAAAAATCAACTCAAGTAATTAACACAAGACTGTGTTAAAGTATTGCCCTTGTGAATTAGATTAAATTTTTGATCACATCTTCAATTTATAATATTATATTTTAGGTAAAAAAAAACATTAAACGTCTAATTTTAATGTAATTTAATCATATTTTTTGCTTTAATAATCTATGTAGAGTAACTACATGTTTTGATGACAATTGGCGTAGGTCGTTTACCAATAAACAATATAAAAAACTAAAAATAAGTACTTAAATATTCTTTTAAAAAGTACTCATTATGAGTAAAAAGAGAGAGAGAGAGACAGATTAACAAATAATGTATATACATCGCCCAATAAGTTTGATATATTAATATATGTAATTATGTAATTTTACATGTATTATTTACAGTTCTATATATTGTAAGGTACTTACAATTTTTTTTTTTATTGTGTAAGTAAAAAATAAAATTTTTTTAATTTTTATTTTTTACTTACACTATAAAAAAATACATTAATTGTATATTTTTTTATTAAATTGCCAATATTAAGCGTTGCGTCAGTGCCTAAATCTTTAGCTTTGTAAACATCCATCGGACGGAAATAAACGTCGAAATTTGTTGTTCGCCCAATGGCACTGTTCACGCTTTTGGATACATCGTCGTCATTAACGAGAGGAACGCGAAGTTTATTAGTTACTGCTTTATGTAACCCAATAACTGGTTATGCTACAAGTACGGACCGTAAGGTTACATACGGTAATAAAAGTAGTTTTAAGTTCATCATTCAAATTTTAAGCCTTAAGAAGTTCTGAAAATCTATTTTCTCTAATATACGCATTAAAAATGGCCACGACCTACATTGATCAAATAATTACAGAAATAAAACGAAATGGTGTCGAGAATCATAACCCACATGAAATAACCTCGCTATAAAATTAGATGCGTCTCTTCAGATTGAACTACTAGGTATACCTACGTAATAACTTATAAGCTATATTTTAATCATTATAATATATATTTAATTAAAAACAAATAAACTTGTATTATCAATATCAATATCTAACAAACTTACGAATATATTTTTTACATAATAAAAATCCTTTCATAATTGGTGGAGTATACTCGCGTTTCTATTTACTAAAAAATATTACAATTTATTTACCTTTTAGGTAACTGGGGATAAAAAGAGATTAATAATATAATACCAACTTAGGTTACTGGGACATCGTTTGATCTCACTTTAAGTAACTGGAACATATTACATACATTACATATACATACTTTAAACATTGCCCGAACTAATTAAGCTATAAAAAGTAGAAGAAATTTATAAATTAATTTCTTCCAACAATATTTTTTTATCAAAAGTTTTGTGAATTGTTTATATTTATTAGGACATAAACATTTTATATCTTGATTAATTAAATATCAATAATTTAAAATGAAACCAGCCCTACCGTACGACCCCGCTAGTGCTGCCGGGTGCGAAGGTCCGCCGCGAGCCGGGACCCACAGAGAGCTACTTGCGCCATCACCCCAACCCGGCCATGCGCGCGCCCCCTCACCACGACTACCGCGACACACTGATGAAGCAGAAGGTAAAACTATATTACAATTATTTACTACTACATTATACAATGTACCGATCACAATAAACTTATATGTAAACTGGAGTCAAATACGGCCAATTAACAATTTTGAGAAATGCATCCACGAGTTCTGACGAGGTTGGTAGATCTGGATTATAATATAGTTGTAATTTCATCGTGTTGTATGAATATATATTATTTACATTTGCTGTTATCTAAAAAACACGCATTAGTTACATTTAGTTACACTTTAGAATAGGTACACCGCAAATAAGCATGTGCACTTGCAATTTCACACTTCTGTAAAAATATCTTTTCTAGCTTAAAATAAACAGCGTTCTAAATTAAATCTTAATTAATTAAAGGTCACACATAATATTTGGTTACAACAAGACAAAAATATGTTAGCCTTCACATACTCGGACACAAATTCTAAACAACATTCTTTATGATAACTATGAAACTAATCGAATCGAATGTTATCTTGAAATAACTATCTAAGGTTATATATTATAGAATCTAATTAGGTACACGAAGTAAAAACAAAAAATGGTAAAATTGCACATTATAACGTGTAGATTTTTGATAAAAACTCAGGTGGCCGAATCAGTGTTGCAGCGAGTGGTCGGTGAAGAGACGAATAAGGTTGTTTAAGATGTCTATGTGACAGTTGCCTAAAAAAATAACTGTAGCATGAATTCACAAACTTCTGTTACGAAGCCATATGTTTTTTTTTAATGATTTTTTTAAATTTGAGAATGCACTGAATGCATAATGAGTTAATCTAAGTTATTGTCTTAAATTGCAAAAATAAATTAAAATAAACTCAGTGCATACTTAAACTTCATTTGTCTATATTACATTTTTTTTCTTCATCGATGTAAATTACATTAATTTTACATTAAACTAACTTCATGTCTTGTTGAACATTTTTCATTATTAAAGAGTAATATTCTAAATTCAAATCGTTTTACATTTATATTTTTTATCTAATAAGTATGGCATTTATAATATGTAACCAATCAATACTATTGTACTATATTTTAATCATTGATCATACGCTTTATCTCTTTCAGCATATAATTATCTTAGATAAATAAAATAAAAGAAATCATATATATTTCCAGGTGGTGCACAAACAGTTCAATTCGCCAATCAATCTATATTCTGAACAAAACATTGCCAACTCAATTAGACAACAGACGTCTCCTCTGCCGTGAGTATTTAAAAAATACTTAATCAAAGATTTAAAACAAATACATATACTCCATACAATATTTTTTTTGTACACGTAGAGTATGAAAAATAATGAAGGTCATATTAAAGTAACGCTCATCTTAGAACTGAAATTCAAGATCATGGCTGCGTGCCAAACGAAAATACCTCGCATTTTGCTATACTTACATACTAGATTTTAGTTTGATACAATATTTGTTGAGAATTTCCCTAGTATAGTTCATAACCACTTGGTTGAGTACTGTTCCGAAAAGCGGTAGGTTCAACGCCTACGTTATTATATAAATGAGTAATGGTTCTTTTATTAAAAAATTAAGCACCTATTTTAGTTAATATCTGTAATTTGAGACCGTCGTGGTGCAATGGCACAATGATTCACAGTCACACGATTGTGCCACTGCGAAGGTTGTGGGTTCGATTCCGATTATTTTTTGATATTTGCATCTCTTCCTTCTGGTAACAAGTCGAAGCACGATGTTGAGTCCCACCTCTCAACACTCCCTGCCTCTAAAATTTGGCAGAAAGTGGAGAACGGAGTGTCTTAACTCTATGTTCCCTCTGCCTACGCTGCTATATGCGGGATACAGTGCGAAGCTGAAAAAAAACTGTGTTTTTATAATATATCGATGGGTGTATTTTGATTGCATTTAACATAATATTGGCTCAAGTTTTCTATAAATCTCACCACTGCACATAGTTACTATTAAAACTACTAAAGTTTCTAATGTATTATATAAATAAATATCCACGAGAGCGTTTTTAAGGACATTCACAAGTGATTTAATAAATGATTTTGTTTGCTTGCTTAGCTCTAACGGCCATTACGGACGGCCGCACGTTGTCAAGAGGCAAGTGTTTTACTAGAAACGCCGCCAAATCTGTCGACACCCATCTCACATGACGCATTAATGCTTCTTTATTTTTATTTTGCTATCTCTTCGACTCTTTCAACTTCTGTCAGACCGTTCAAACGGCGGCTACGTCGACGGTCGCCCACGTTCACGTTCAGAACGAGAGCATTAAGCATACGCGCCTCATGTGCCATTCACGTGACCTCTCGTGACCACCACTAGATTATATTTATATTAGTTTATATTATATAGTAAAGTTAAGTGAACATATTCTACACGATTAATGTTAGTATTTTCATCGACCTGTCCTTCCTAAAAAACAAACACTAAATCCGTCGTCTACACTAACCCGCCCCTCCGTACGTACGAGTCTAATCGTTTTCTGTCTATCGTGTTGCGCCCGCTAACTGACTAATACTAACTCCCCCCGCGCCCGCGCCCGCCCGCACCCGCCCGCGCCTGCAGCCACAGGCCCACGGTGCTGTACGACCCCGCCAAGTCGGAGACGTACCGCGCGCTGCAGGAGGACGCGCTCGCGCCCGGGGACGTGCAGGAGGTGCCCACGCCCGTGCAGAAGGTGTTCTCCGCGCCCGCGCCGGCCGCTAAAGTGAGTCCCTAGAACATATCAAGTACGACTAGAGCACTAGTTTTGTAGAGCACTGGTTGTTAGTACACACAATTTTACTTTGAAAACCATTTGAAATACGAACTGTTTGGAATAATTTAACAAATATTTGCAATATTTACTTTATGATTATATAATAACACCATTATTTATTTTATAGAAGCCCGCGCCTGCCCCGAAACCAACGAAACAACCAGAATCAAAAGCAAAACAAACGACATTCGTGAGTGCATTACAGTAGAATAAAATTATAATCCTCCTTTTTTTAGTTCCACGCCGTATCCCATATAGCAGGGAAGGCAGAGGGAACCTAGGAACATAATGTGTAGACACTCCGTTAGCATTAAGACGCTTTCGTTTCCCATTAGGTATCTGCCGAATTCTGTAGTCATTGCGTGTTGGATGGCGGAACTCAATGTCGCACTTTGCCTCGTTACCAGTGCGAAATGAAAATAATACATATTACATTTCGTTCAATGAGAATTGAGCTCCAATAATGCTACTAATATCATAAATGTGAGAGTTTATGAAGACGAACGGAACAAATTTCCACTTTCAAGCAAAAACTACTGTACTGATTTAGATGAAACTTTGTTGTAATATAGTTATATTTATACATTACAATACCACTATAGTATAATATAGGCATAGGCTATAATTTATGTAAAATTTTTGTATAATTTAGCTTCAGTATATAACAATAACGTCAAGCCATAGGCGAAATGCGCATAAATCGCTAGTACTACCTAAATATTTACAAACAAAATAAATAATTTGATGTACTTATATAATTTACAGGTGAATTCGTTACAAGAAGAGCACATTCAGCAATCAAACTCCTTCAAGCGCCTCATGTACAACGTGCTGGGTGACACTGAGTTCTAGCGCGGCGAAGCAAAGTCACGATCGCTTTTACAACTCTGTGATCGCATAAAAACTGTCAGCAAAGGGACACATTTCAACTAGAAACACCATATCTCCAAAACTGTTTAAATAATACCCGAATATTATTTACAACAGGTGTGCTGCAGCTTTGACGCGTCTTTGACAATAAGATCGACTTAATAATGATGAAAGAGGCTTTTAAACTCGTGGGGTTATGTTAGTTAACGAATTGAACTAACAATTTTAATTTAGGACGCTACTATTTAACGCTCTGTAAGTGTGTAATGTTATTTTTCGGTGATTTTCTAATACTCGAGTATTAGCGATAATATATTTCTTTACACTAAGTAGGAAAGTAACTTTAATTATTTATTACTAAGTGTTGATTATATCTGTTTGTACAGAAATATTATGTAAGAGTTGAGTGTACAGTCTAGTCACTTCGACCCGAGCTCGGGCCACACGAGAATGAGATTCGATATTTTTTTTTAAATAAATTATTTATTTTTATCTATCTAAAGAGTTTTATTTTATAAACCCCAATAAAGAACTCATAAATAAATAAATAGACATAAATCTCAAAATAACTATATTTATAACCTGGAGTTAACAATTTACATAACAAAATAAAATACAGTCTTACAAATTTCATGAACGATAAGTACAGATCAAACGGATAAAATAATTTTGAGCAAAGAAAAACACTTACCAAATTATATCACAATATTACACGAGTGCCATCTTTGCGCTTGCGGGAACGAACTTAACGTAAGCGATGAACAAATCAACAAAAACTACACACAATCATAATATAATTAAATAAGGCACTAACTACATTTGAATGTTGAATAAAAAAACGCTTTGGGGACTCATTATCAGCACAAAAGAATATTTCTATTTGTTTTAGGAAACGTTTAATTTTTAGGAAACGTTTAATTTGAACGTACCGAGGGTCAAACTCGCGCCTACTTGGAAGCGGTCAAAGCGCTCTAACCACTAAGCAAGAGAGACTAAACCGTTTGAACTATTTCCAAGAAGCGCGGATTCGAGTCACTCGACGTTCAATTTTAAATACGTTTTCTAAACATTTTTCCATTCTTCGAGTGGAATAACACTTTAAAAATATTAAAAATATTCCTATTTGTATGCATTATTTAGTGACATTATTAAAACATGTCATATGATATGTGACAACGTAGGCAAATATACACAAATGTTAAATTGTCTATAGAGTACGACTGTCCCTTAACATAAGCCTCGTACATTTGCTACGAATGGACAAACTGCATTTAAAGTAAATATGTGCAATATATAGAAGCCAATAAAGAACGTTCAACAAACAAATTTTCACATACATAAATCCTTTTAAAACATAAATCCTTTTTTTTATTTGCTAGTTAATGTTAATGCAACTTTGAGACAGTTCAAAATGTCGATGTCACTTATTATATTCCTATTTCTTATTGATTACTCAGATGTATACATTTATTTAATAGAGCGAGAACTTTTACAGACTGTTGTTTATACAATAAATGTCAATATTTCAAGTACAATTCTAAAATCCAAATTATATTTTTTGTTGTACAATATTTATTTGACACATACATATCAACGGTATGAAATAGTAACAATATTATTTTTTTATGATGAATTTAAACAATATTAAATTATTAATAATTGGATTTCAAGAAAACCTAAAATATTTAACATAATTACATCACATCGATTCATACAAATTAAAATCATGTTTCTGGCACGCAAATAAAAGGTACACAATTGACAAAAATCACGAAAATATACACGCAGAAAGCTTCAAAATTACTAATATAAACAAACCAGCGATAAACAATAGTAGAAATTAAAATAGTTCTTCAAATTTCAGCAGCATCCATCATCATATCAACAGAATTTTCCGTTCGATTTAGCACCAAATGTCGAAACTATTATATTTATTTATCTAACTACAGACACAATTACACTCGCAGGTTTTATTAAAATGACTATCTATACATAATGGCTATTTTAGTGAATATTTATGACGAAGTGATTACTGACGACAAGAAATATTTTATGTCCATAACACCATACACTTAATAAAAATAATTTCTACAATATTGTCAAGATATTTAAGTTATTGGCTGTACAGGCTGGACTATTATGTATTTCATTTCTTGTTGATATATAGTAATATAATATTTTTTTATGATCGATTCACATCATCATATCTTTTGTCGGGTTTAGACCAAACGAACATGTTGTGAATTGTGTGATATTCTAAGGCTTCTTTATTCCATCTTATATACGATAAAGTATTTAGAATATGCCATCATATTGCGATGATATTTCTTTCATATCAAACGTCTACTAATATTAAACAAGCATGAGAAGCAAAGGTTAGACTCCCTTCACTTGATAAAAATTGTCAGATATTTTAGAAAAGTAGAATAAAGCAAGATTAAAATGAATATGTATATATGTTCGTTTGGTATACACCTGCAAGAGATCTATTGTAACTCGTACGTTATACACATTTTATGAATTAAAAACCTCATAATTGTATTTCAATTTTGATAATAAAATACTTTTAACGAAACAGAAATATTTAAATATCAGTCAATCAAAACGCACGATTTACAACCGTCTCTGAATGTGACACAAATGATATACATAATTATAATAGATATATGAATCAATTATTTCCATAATTAAACGGACAAACTAACAGGAACTCTATGCATATGACGAGTGCTTCACAAAATCCGACAAAATAATATTTTCTTTGTAACTATTTTTCTTCTATACATGTATCGCAGTTACAAACACTTCATACTCTTAACACATTAAGATTTAAATGCTATTCCATAGTTTTTAGATGTAATATTTTGTACGCATATGATGTAGATTAGAAAATAATTTGTTTACTACATAATATTATAATGTTGTAATATATACAGATAATTTTATTTCAAAATAATAATACAAATAAAATGTACATTACACAGATAAGACAATAATAGATAGATTGTAAATAATTCATTTTAAATATGCATGTCGTTTGAAAGAATATATATTGTATTAAAGCCTATAAGAGCTAGAGAGAGCAGGAGAATGAGAAAGTAAGATTAAAAAAGAGATTCAAAAGTAAACTGAAGGGTTTTATCAAATTATTAAACTATTAGCTGCTCTCAGCTTTCATATAATATTGATCTATCATTATCGAGATTAAATGCAAGATTTGTTGAGGCGGAACAGCAATTGACAATATAAGTCACAAATTACAATATTAAACATTTTACGAAAATATGAAGAAAAAAATCTGCAATTTTTTTATTATTTATAAATTTTGATTAAAAATAAAAACAAATAAGAGAAATAAAGGACTGCAAAGAGCAACATGCATTCAATATTTATAACAAAATAAACCATTTTTCTTTTGTACTAAGATAATGGACATTTATTTTATTGTTAAATATGCAATATATTTAGTAATTGTATAAACTTTGTGACCAAAAAAATAAAAATACGATTTATAATGATAATAAGAAGCTACCTCTATTTTTCATATTTAGAAGTATAAATAAAAACATTTCTCAATTTATTTGACGAGCCATTACGTACAAACACAAAATTTAATGTGTTTTTCTTCAAAAGGACGGAGTTTAACTAGCTAAATATTTTTTAAAGGAAGTAAAAAATATATTTTTTTAATTGCCTATAATATTTCCATCAGATTAGTATATTGATATGAAATAATAAATAATGAAATAAACAAGATGGATACATTTTTGTTAATTATTAAATTATACCTTTAAAAAATATTTCTAATATAGTTATGACTGGTTAGATATGTATATTATATCAAGTTAGTCAATAACAAATAATATAGAAAGATGGCACTTAGATAATTTTAAAGTAAGTTTGGTCTGTTGGTAATTTTAAAGTAATTGGAAAAGTTGATAAAAAGTCGACAAATAGAGAGAAGAATGAATGAATATGAAAAATTATTTGTTATATAATAGGTTTTAAAGTAATATCTCGTCAAATAAAATAAGACAGAAAATGAAAACGGAGGCACAATTAGAATTCTGAATATAAACAGAGATCATAAAGCGTCGTATGGTTAATTATTGTTACGCGTATGATTTATTTTAATATATACAACTAAGTACTATTTACAAATTCGATTGTTCTCGATTAATTTAATGGCGAATACGATTAATTCCAGCGACTTAATTACCTACATACATACAGTACGGTCGACGAGTCGTGGTAGCCCTGAAGTTATGCTTTCTAAACTTTATTTACTTCACATACTGAAAATCAATAATCTGTACATCTACATCTAATTTCAAGGAAACCACAACTCGTAAACCGTACTGTACATAATATTTTTATCGTAATTACGGCAAGCCTTGGTATTACATGAATCGGATTGGTGGTGATTTTAAGGAGTAATTTATAGCCAATATATTGGCTGGCTATTATATTATTGGCTATCAGTAATTATGTTGTATTACATATTTATTATATAATTTACAGTCAAAAACCATAGAATCGTTTTAAACATAATAACTGTTACTTGACATTAAGTTTTCTAAATATTGTCAACACAACCTTTTCATTTTAATTCGCTGATCAACTAACTACAAATAATCCAACAAATCATTCTCAAGATTCATTAAAATATAATACACTGTATAGACGTAACAAGTTCAAAATTGTAAAAAAATGCAATAATAATTTGAATATTATACTTTGGTTTCATAATGCATATGTCTATAGTATTAATTATTTGTTGTGTACATTTTGAATGAGTACGGTAATTATATGTGAAGTATTATTATTGAAGTTTAAAGCAATAATAATGGTAGTTTGAACTGTAACAATTGTATAACATTCAAATTAGCAAAAACTTAATTAAAATAATTACCAATTGCATATAGTATTGCACAGGCTACATCAGCTCTGTTAAAAGTTTTTAGCTAAAATTGTAATACCTTTTTACTTTTAATTCAAATCATATACCAAAATTAAATGTTCATAGTAAAACGACTAGATTAATTAGAATGTATATAGTGATGTATATATAAACAAGGAAAGGATCAGCAAGCCCTCAAAAGTGTATTTCAAAATGGTAATTTTAAATTAAGTTTTATAAAGAACGAAATTGACCGAATTGAACATAAAAACTTGGACAAAGATATGGCGCGTCACGTCCGGGTCAGTCAGTACACGGTGTCGTCGCGGTACAGCGTGAGCGCTCGCAGGGCGCCTCAGGAGGGCGCGGGCGGCGGCAGCAGGCTCTCGCGGCTGGCGCGCAGGTTGGGCAGCGAGCGCGCCGCCCGCGCCTCGCGCCGCGCCTCCAGCGCCAGCAGCGAGCGGATGTCCGCCTCCAGCGGGTCCACGCTGATGTGGTACACGCCTCCCTGCAACCGTTACATGCTATTGTATGTGGCACCCTCTGGAGGACAAAAATGCTCAATCATATTTGGTGTCAAATTAATGCTTTCTATTACCATATTTCAAACATATTATTTTAATTTAAACAAAAAAATGTAAAACGGGTCTTAAATACCGTATTACAAATTAAAACCCCAAAATAATTGAAACAAAAATTAATTTCAAACTTAATTTCAAATTAAAACCCGACCCGTTGCGGCACTCTGTGCATGGAATTTCGTACGGTAACGAATCACCAAAGTAGTTAAGTAGTTAAGTTTCCCTTTGTGAAAATGTGTACTTTTGTGCCAAATTAAGTGTTTTCGCGGGGAATTTTATTGCACTGCTTTATTCAGAAAAAATCTGCAGCAGAAGCACACAGAATTCTCGTTGAGACAATGCTTTGTCGAATACAACGTGCAGAGACTGGTTTAGGCGCTTCAAAAGTAATGATTTTGACCTTGAAGACAAAGAGCGTTCTGGAGCACCGACAAAATTTGAAGACAGAATTGGAGGCATTGCTTGAAGAAGATCCATGTCAGACGTTAGCAGAGCTCGGGAAAACGTTACAAGTAGACGCGTCAACAGTTTCAAAACGTTTAAAAGCGTTAGGAATGGTCCAAAAGCAAGGGTATGGGGTGCCGTATGAGTTGAAGCTGAGAGACGTAGAACGACGTTTTCTCATGTGTGAATTGTTGCTTCAACGGCAAAAGAGAAAAGGTTTTCTGCACCGTATCGTCACTGGGGATGAAAAGTGGATTCACTACGACAATCCAAAGCGAAAAAAATCGTGGGGCATGGCGGGTCACGCATCAACATCGTCGCCAAAGCCAAATGGTTCTAAGCTTCTTCTCTGCATTTGGTGGGATCAGCAGGGCGTAATTTATTATGAGCTAATATATGATAGTTTCATTAGGTTTTAATAAAAAAAAATATTAAAACCTAATGAAACTATCACGGGAGCTCGCTATCGACTTCAGTTGATGCGTTTGAGTCACGCTCTGAAAGAAAAGCGGCCACTATACGAGCAGAGACACGACAAAGTGCCTTTATTACATAATAATGCTCGGTCACATGTGGCAAAACCAGTCAAAACTTACCTGGAAACACTTCAATGAGAAGTTCTACCCCACCCGCCGTATTCACCGGATATAGCCCCCTCCGATTACCACTTGTTTCGGTCGATTTCGCACGGTTTAAGCGAGCAGCGCTTCCATTCTTTTGAAAAAGCCGTAAAATGGCTTGATTCCGGGATTGCCTCGAAAGATGAGTCGTTTTTCCGACGGGGGATTCAATTGCTACCAGAGAGATGGGAGAAAGTGGTCTCTAATGATGGACCATACTTTAAGTAATGTTATTGTAAGCATTATCTAGTCGTTGCTAGAATAAGGGGTCTGTTCGCAGGTTGGCGCAGTTACACGAGGTGTCCAGACTTGGAGTCGAATTACCGCATAAGAAGCTGGAAGCTTCAAGACCCACCGACTAGAAAGGAATATCAAGAAAGAATTTCCAAAAAGCTAGACAGCAGTGAATCTGGAAATGGAAATATTAAAGTATGCTGGCAGAATCTTAGGGATTGTATGAAGGAAGCAGCGATAGAGGTATGTGGAAAAGGAAAAAGATTTAAGAAAGGGGAAGAGAGAGGCTTTAGCAAAAACCGTGACGAATGGTGGGATGATGAAGTGCAAGATGCTGTAGAAAAAAAGAAGGCATGGCAGGATTATAAAGCCTCTGGTAAGGATAAAAGTATGAGAAAGATAAAAAAGAAAGAGTATAAGCTGCAAAAGCACCAGACGAAAGTACTGATAAAGATGAAGCGTGAAAAAGCAGAGAATGAAAGAGATGAAAGGTTAACGAACAACTTCAAGGAAAATACGAAGCTTTTCTGGAGAGAAGTTAGTGTTTCTCGAGGTTGCTCGTTAGCCTGTAGAATGAAAGGGGTGCTTTCGAAGGACGGTGAAATTCTAACAGAACAACCACACGTTTTGCAGCGATGGGCGGAATTTTACAAAGAGATGTATGAATGTGATGACGCCTCAGTCTCAAGCAACAGCGAAACGCTGAGTCTTGATGTAGCTGATGGCGAAATCAGTGTAAAAGAAGTTGGAAGTGCAATACGAAGTCTGAAATGTGGTAAATCAGCGGGAGCAGTACAGAACAGCAAGGAGTTATTGCCGGAGGGCATGTATGAAGAGGTTAATGACAGTGGACAAGAAGAAAGAGGTATGCAGAGACCGTAGCGTTTGGCGCTCCGTTCTCTCTGACTACCCCGCTAGGGATAAAGCGTGAAGTTAGTTTAGTTTAGTTTACATATTTTATTGTTTACATTACATTACATCATCGTTTATAATTTTCTACAACAAACTATAGAACAAAAATATCCTTTTACTTATTTTTTTCTATTATTATAAATAGAAAAACAATATTGTTATTAGCCTTGTTGTAGAATAACTATTATTATTCTAAGTTCTTGTTATTAAGAAATATAACAAAATTATCAATAATGTTTTGTAACACTGTGGCTATTGTGATTTTTCCTTATCGCTCTCTAGTAAACGTTTCATAGTACGTTTTTATAACATAACTGGCGGCCAACACGCGAGTTCGCGTGCTTTTATTATACGAATATTTATTTAAATGTATTTAAATAATAAAAAAATATTAATTATTTTAGTGTGGTTATCTATACGTTTACACATAAATTTAAATCTTTGGTAATTTATTTAAGTCTCCTCGCAAGATGTGTCGTATTTAATAGAAAAATGTTTAGTTATTTGACATCCTTATAGGTAGGCAGTAGGAACCCCGCGTAATTTCTAATCCTGTGAGAATTTTGGAATAACAATCAATCAATCAGCTTCACATCAGGATACAGCATCCCGCACACAGCAGGGTAGGCATAGGGAACCTAGTATCATAAGTTCCTCCGTTCCCCACTTTCTGCCGAATTCTGGAGGTATTGCGTGTTGAGTGGCAGAACTCAACGCCGCGCTTTTCCCTCGACACCAGAGCGAAGAAATGGAAATATAAATTTAAGTAAATATTTCATCTCCTCGAGCGGGGATCGAACCCACAACCAGTCGGTTTTACAGTCACACTCTGTACCACTGGGCCACGACTGGCCTCATGGGATAATAAGTATTCTATATATTGCTCCACAACCTTCTCTTTACTCTATCTTTAACATTTTGTTTGCCCGCGAATAGTGCGCGCGCGTGCTAAAATCAATCAATAACAAAATAATAATAAGGTACCTCGGCGCGGTGCGGGGGCTCCCCGGGCGGGGGGTGCGGCAGGCGCGTGTCGGAGTAGCGGCGCTCGCGGCCGCGGTAGGTCTCGAAGCCGCCGCTCTCGTCCTCCTCGTGGTAGGCGGCGGGCGGCGGCGGCGGCGGCTCGATGTTGGCCACCACCTGCCCGCGCGTGCTGCGCTCGCGCCGCTTGCCGCCCCCGCCGCCGCCGCCGCCGCCGCCGCCGCACCGCGCGGGCGGGGACCCGTGGATCGGAATTTTTTCGGGGGCATTTTGTATTAAGAGTATCCTGGGGAAAATACAAATGGAATAATGTTAATTGTCATTGTTTATTTTTAAAAAACCAGCTTTACGTTTGTTTCGCATATTGATATAGGTAGTGCCTCCACGAAGAAGCGCCACGTTATTTCTTCAGTACAGGTGTGCAATATTTAGTCAGTGTAATACTTTTGTCCTTACCCATAATTATAGATGAGTGTACACACACACTACTATTTATGAACTAATCAGAAAAAGCATCACTACTACAATGTTTTTGACACGTGAGATTCTTGTCCGATGTGGTGTTTCATGTCATTATTGATTATTATTAGGCTTTATAATTACTTTTAAATGAAAGAATAATTATAAGCATAAGATACTTCCATATATATTTTTTTCAACATGTCATGTGTATTCAACATAAATATTGTTTTATTAAGAAAGACAAATTAGACGAAGCAAAGTATAAGTTTTATTCTGCCTTCAACTATATATAAACGTTTTGCAGAAGTCGAAAAAAAAGTATTGTTCCACTCGAAAAGAATATATTTGAGTATTAAATAATAACGCTATAATATAAGTAGAAACATAAGTATTTGTTCGTTATAATATTAAACTGTAACTATTAACAACTTAGGTTTATCATAATAGATGCTATTAATTTATAAGTTATGTTGTAGGTACATAACTAATACACTACTTAATATATTGTTTATTGACATCTCACGTATTTTCCTTATATTCACTACCATTTTTAATTTCGACGACAAATATATAGGAAACATTGTTAATAAATGATATATTTTAATAAAACATAAATTGTCTGTTTAAAAATCTATTTCTATTATATATACAATACAAGGAAACAAATTGCTTTATGTATATTATTTAGGAAATAATAATAACGAGGCCAGTCGTGGCGCATGGGCACACGTGCGTGTGACTGTAAACGCGATAGGTTGTGGGTTTGATTTCCTCTCGACGAATTAGATTTCATCATTTCCCGTAACGATGGCGCAAAGGATGGCGTCCAGCACCGCCGCTCAACACGCTGTAGAATTCAGTGGAATGTTGGGAAAAGAAGTGTTTTAATAGGAACAGAATGTCTTAACAGTTAACACTAGGTTTCCAGGTTCTTTCTGCATACCCTCCTACTTGTGGGATACAGCGTGACGCTAAATAAAATATAATATTAATTAGTTAATGTAGGTTAGGCAGCTCTTTTGCTTTAGGATATTTAAGATCAATTATTATAATAGAAATTAAATACCTTATACGTCTTTGTATACTTTTAAAAACTTTTTATCTTTTACCTGGTATTTTTATTTTTCAAACTCGTTATTTCGCTGTTAGGAAACTAATAAATATAATAAATAATATAATTGGTAGATTATATATAATACTCAGGTAGTGAAGCGCGGCGTTGAGTTTCGCCACTCAACACGCATTGTCACAATAAATTGGAGGGAATGTGGGGAACGGCGTGTTTTAACACTTGGTTCCCTCTGCCTATAATGCTTTCCGAGAAAAAGTATGTAGCTATAAAAAAAAGAAACTTAAAGCATATATTATAATATATGAAAAGGAATAAAGAATTAGTTAAAATGCTTTCATCATATAAAGCTTAAATAATCGCATGCCTAATATGGTACAAGTAAATGATAAATGTTATGAGTCTTACAAAATTTCACTTTCAGTGCGTCTCAAGTTGTGTAACTCGTTTTGACTTTAAGCTTCATTTTGCCTTTAAGTGTATGGGACTAGTGGTTATTTCTTTCGTATGACCTAACCTACTTTCATTACTTTACGTATAAACACGGTTGACATAGATTTCGTACAAAATTATCATTTATTACATCAATATTTCGCAATATATCTTTGAACAAAAATAAATCATTTTAATTTCACATTAACATATTATGTGATACAAAACTCACGTTAGCCTTTTTCTTTATCATTGTTTGTCAATATTGTATTTAGTTTGGAATATTATAATATTACGAAATTATTGATAACATTATGTTATCTTATTAGGACATATATAATTTATATATTAGTAAGCATAAAATTTTAACACGTGTTTTTCTGACCTACAAAGGATGCGACTTCATATCTTAACATGGTAATTTAGACAATTTTAACATTGAAAAGCAAATGCTAATAGTAAGTATAATTATTACCACCTCTATATCGGAACTATCTATAGTATAATATAATAAAGCGAACGAGTTTGTTTGTTTGTTTTAACGTTAAGATCTATGTGATTACTGGTCGGATTTACTTTTTTTTAAATGAAACTATTTTAACTGGGTTGATTAATCGCGTATATTTTTATATATTTTTGGAAACCCGACGTTTCGAACACTTTGCAGTAGTACGTGGTCACGGGTAGACTGAGGTGGCATTCGTCTGTCAGTTGACATAATTATTCGAAACGTCGGGTTTCCAAAAATGTATAAAAATACAAAATATACGCGATTAATTCGGTTAAAATAGTTTCATTTAAAATGTGTAATAATCGTGAAAATCAAAGAACTTATTACTTTTTTTGTTTTGTAAGAAAGCTACATGCCTCAGGAGCGATATACGCTATATAATATTACGACGTAATTCTTAGTTGGGATTAAATGACGAAGTAACAATAATTATGAACGCGTTTTTTATTTGACATGTTACATATATTGAAACTTACGAGCAATTGTTATTCCTTCATCACGAAAATTTTATGAAGTGTTAGGTTTTATAGCATATAATTTGGACGTGTACTTTTTGAAAAAATGTAAAATAAAAATAATTAATCGCTCTGTTTATGAGAGTACGTCCCCGAACTCTATCACCTATAGTATAGTATCATATTTTACAGATTAGATCCCATCCCGATCGACGGCCGCAAGCCTAAGTTTCAATCCTGCTGGCGAAGACCTATCCGCTAACGACATCGTCTCAAGCAAGTACGTAGTGCTTGCACTTTCTCAAAGACAGTAAAGGCCAGTAGAGCTAACAGATTCAAGTTCGAAAAAACTAAAGCGTAACCATGCAAAGAGGATTGGGAGAAAATCGTGTAATTAACATAAAAAAATGTTAACTTGAGGTTCATTATATACAGGTTAGGTTCTATTCCTACTCGCAAACGAAGTTATGTACTCTTTGGCAACGTTATTTCCTGTTGTTTTATTCCAAAATTGGTTGATTGTTTTCTGATTTGGTCTAATAGTGAAAACAAGTAGTTCATTATTGAATATATAAATTTTACAATAAATCTGTTGGTAAATGCAGCATAATAAAAGTCGCTAGCGGCCCGCTGGTTAACTATAAAATTATTATATTTAAAACTTACCTATTATGAGCTCTCCAACGATTGCACAAATGTAAGTACTGCCGACATTGTATGTACATGAATACCGCTCCACCAGTAAAGCCTACAGCAACTACAACTAGCTTCGTCCAAAATGGCCACGCTGAAATATGAGAATAACAAGTTTTATACTATATCCCAGTTGTAGATTAATTCAATTTATTATATGACTCTGACTAGTCTTATTGTAAACGGATTCGATTAGCACTTGGGCATTAGCACCACTCAAAATACAGTCTCAAAAATTGGGGGGAAAGTAAGGATCGGTTTATTGATTAGATTTCCTTGAGCAACCCTGCTATATGTGAGATAACCATGAAAATGAACCATTTTCCAAATGAGTTAAAAAGAAAGATGGCATTGAATTTTTTTTAAAATATCTTATAGCCTTGCCAGAATAATAGTGCTCATTATGATTAAACTTTATCTAATTTTATTCTTAGCGGTTATACTTTTAAAGATAGTGTCACGTTAATATGATAAAAAAACTAGTACACAAAATTGCCATATGAAATTAACATCAGTTACCAAATTATATAACAGTAATGTTAGAGCATAGAACAATTGATGTTCAATAATCATCAATAATGAAATTACTTAATTAATTAAGTGGACTTTCTTTCAATATCTTAAAATATATATTTTTTACATTATTCTAAAAAAACATTTCAACACGAACCTTTCTACTTTAACGTAGGTGAACATGTACCTAAAATTTACACTACCTCTGAAAGGTTCACTTCCAAGTTATTAAGTACGCATACAGTCTTAACTACATATTAGACTATTCATCTTGAAAATTTCAACTTTGCTAAAATGACGTAGGTCTGGGGCCCTGGGATTTAGTCTATTACCTCCAGCACTTAGTGCCAAGTCACATGTGTCATACATAAGTTTAAACATAAAGAACAGGTAAAAGCTAGTTTGTCATAAAATTTGTTTTTAATAATACTTAAAAGAGAAACACCATAAAAAAGAAATTGGTGTAATATCGGTTATCATACCATAAAATAATCATTTATCTACTGATGTGAATTGTGAACATATTGATTAATTTAAAAAGCAATTCTAATGTGTATATTACACACCTGTAAATCATATAGCTATCTATACCTCAATAGAAAACGAAACAAAGGTATTACTAACTTATTTTAAATTAGATTGTAATTAACTTATTTTATACCTATTCTTTTTATAAATACATAGTGACTCAATTAATTTATTATATACAAATGACTATGTATTATAAAATGGGGTCGAGGGTGTGTTTAATCAAGACATCTATATGCTGCAAGAAATTTTTCACCTTCTTACACATCCAAACTCTCTGAAATAATCAAGCTTTGTAAAAACTTTTTGGATTGAACAGGGACACAGTTTCATATGAAATTAAATCTCCCGAGTGTGGTTCAAAATCATTTTCTTTTTTATCATTTATTCAAACACTGTGCCCTTATTGACATAACTAGCTCTACTTCTGAAGCTGTCCTGGTGTAGTGGTTTCGTCACTCAACACGCAATGTTTTGAAATTTAGACAAATATGAAGAACCGACTTAACACTAAGTTTTCACTAACTACCCTGCCATATGCGTGAAAAAAAGTAATAAATAATTTCGAAATATTATGAAAACATAATCAACTCACCAATAAGTCCTCTATTCACTTCCTCAACAGCACGCTCAATAAGCACGAAAAGGGACCACATAACGCATAATGCAGCAACACAGTGGAATAACACAGCACAGCAGAGACGACGTCTCTCTACACCAGACATCTCTAATAAACGCCACTAAAAATATATTAATACTGATGAATAGTTCATAATGGAAACAAAAAAATAATTCCCACAGAGCAGGGTAAGTTGAGATTGACTTTACAATCAGACGCTGTCCCTGCTGGTGAGTCACTAGGGCCTCTTATAATAAATAACAAATAAAACTCTTTTTAAGTATTATTGAAATGCTTTAATAATACTTTTATGTAATATTAAAGCATTTCTATTTGTTTTAATTTAGAGCTGTCTCGTTATTTTAAGAGCTGTTCCTTGATGCCTGATATAAACCTGATAGATATGTGTTTGGTTCCCAAATGTTAATTAAATTTTCCACTCTGGTAAGACAAATCCAAGTGTTGAGTTTTTCAACGCAAAGTGTCTGAATTTGTCTGTGACTTATTGTAATATGTAAGATTGAGTGTGAAGATCATTTCTGAGAAATATTTTAATGAACATAACAAAAATCACTAATGTAATAAAAAAAAAATTAAATTAGCTTCACGCTGTATCCCGCACACAGCAGGGTAGGCAGAGGGAACCTAGTGTTAAGACACTCCGTTCCCCACTTTCTGCCGAATTCTGGAGGCATTGCGTGTTGAGTGGCAGAACTCAACGCCGCGCTTAACCTCGACATCAGAGCGAAGAAAATGGAAATATAAATTTAAGTAAATATTTTCATCTCTTCGAGTGGGGATCGAACCCACAACCAGTCGGATTTGGAGTCACACCTCGTGCCGCTGCGCCACGACCGGCCTCAAAACTAATGTAATAATATGTTTCAATGTATATTTACATAGTAAATGAATATATGAAATAAAACATTTTTTTAAATATGTACCTCACTAAATGGCTTTATTTTGGTATGCATAATAAAATTAAATTTGCAAAGTTCACATGATCTTGTTTCAGATGCTGTTAGCCATTGTTGAAGACAGCTTTGGTGTACATATTTAAGACTTCCTGTAAAAGAATAAATGCATTACCTATACTATAATAAATCAATACAAAATTTGTGTCTTAAAGACCATAAAAACAATCTATGAGATGTACTTAAGATTATTCACTTTTTCATAACATTGGATTTTACCACCTTTCAAATATTTAATAAATTATAAAATCAAATCATAACTGTCATCCCGCACATAGCATGGTAGACGGAGGGAACCTAGTGTTAAGAGACTTCATTCTCCATTGTCCACCAAATTCTGTAGACATAGCGTGTTGAATAGCAGAACTCAACACAGCCCTTTGCCTCGATACCAGAGGGAAGAAATGGAAATATAAATTTAATAAACATATCATTCTCTTGAGTGGAAATTGAACCCACAACCAATTGCGTTAACAGTCACACACATTTGCCCCTGCACCACAAGTGGCTCGCTGGCCTAGCCAACTTAATAAATAAAATAACCATACCTTAGTATAAAATTAATATTAAGTATATGTTTACGAAGATTAAATACTTTATTTCAATAATATATAGAAATAGAAATTGTTAGATTTAGTATATGTAATTATTACATTTGATTGTTATGTATACAAAGGTCAGCTGAATAAATACAGAAAAAAATTAAGTTAAATGTCAAATAAATTAACAAAATTCTTTAAAAAGGTTATTTTAAATAGCTAAATATAATGCCACAAGATAAATTAAAAAATTATGGAAAATCTACACTTACCAGAACAATAACAAGGAGCTAGTAAAGGATTATGAGTTTCGCTTTCGCAATGGCAAATCCGACAAATATCTCCACTAGAATTACTGCAAGATGTTTGACTGCTTCCAGACCCTGCGCGAATAGGTTCTCTGCCACATCCCCCGCCCCATTCCCAGCTTTCAATATCGGAGGAATTCTTAACACTTATTTGTTGAACCGGCATTATGATGTTAAAAACTAACTACTCTTCATGTAACATATTATTTATTTATTTTTAGGAAACTAAAGAAATCCTAATACTCGAGAAACCGATTCTAAGGACAGTGGAAACATGTCACTATCAGATTAACTACTTTTATAATGAAGAAAACGAATGATTTTTAACTTATATAAAAAAAATAAGCAAGAAATGCTAATAAAATTGGTATATACAAATTATTTTCGCACACACTATTAAAATGAAAAGATGAAAACATCAATAGTTGCATAGAATTCAAGAAGTAGATTATTAAACTTGCAAGCAACAGATACAAAATATATACCCGACAGATGTTAGACGATTAGACATTCAACTCGACTCGATTTTTAATCAATATTATTATTGTATCGAATGAAGTTTATACATTAAAATAGTCGAACGTTTGAAGTGCAACTTTAATTAAAAATAAATTATTAATATTTGAAAAATATAATTTTACCATGAAATAAACATAATATTGAAATATAGATTTTCTTTCAATCTTCTAAATTCAATTTAGGTAGTAAGAAATAGGTAATAAAATAATAACTGAAGAAATTATTGGTTCTTAAGAAGGTGGCAACAAATGCTTAATTTTGTTAAAAGTAAGAAAATATTAACTGCAGCCGTTAATGCGAACAATATTTTTTATAGCTAAAAGTCTACGTACACTCATTATATATTATCATTTAGTATTTGTATATGAATATAGCAATTAATATATAATTTATTAATCCATTAATTGTGACGTAAGTAAAATTTTTCTGATTTTTTTACCCTTTATCGAAACGAGAATGTTTCACGAGAAGAGGGTGTATAAAAAAATAGTGTAAGGGTTGAAACAATCTTATGTTCCGTTATATGACTTTTAGCATTGTATTCAGCTTTATATTACCTTTAGCTTTTAATTATAAAACATTATAATACTTTTAGCAAACATTTTAAGTACAATACTTCTTGTATTGTATAAAATAGTTTCGTATAATATAAAATAGTTACTGATTATAAAATAATCTTTAGGAGAAAGATTGCACTGACTTTTACTTAGAACATTAACCCATTACACATAGGAAACAACGGAAACTTTTAAGAACTTTCATATTTGTCAAACAAAATATCGTTACTCCACTCCTATTTATTATTGTTATTATAATTTAGAGACATAATTATTCGACAATGATATTTAGGATATTTTTTATTATGACGTTGGTGGGTAAAAATGAACAACTTCTCATTCGTGATGTAGTATTATTACGTCTAACGACTAATATGATGACAATTTGTTCTCGACAAGATTTTTTTCCCTGGGCAAGGCAATAGTTAGATTTGGCTCAAAGACCACTTTTCTTATGATATTTTTCTTCTCTTTACCCCTCAACCTATCATGTGTAAATAGAAATGACCTATATATATTTTTTAAGTGTATAATTTATAGCGAGGTTAAGCGCGGCGTTGAGTTCTGCCACTCAACACGCAATGCCTCCAGAATTCGGCAGAAAGTGGGGAACGGAGTGTCTTAACACTAGGTTCCCTCTGCCTACCCTGCTGTATGCGGGATACAGCGTGAAGCTAATTTAATTTTTTTTTAAATTTTTTTTTATAGCTTATAATTTATAAAAATACATATTACACACACACACACACACACACACATTTACTGTGTGGTCTATGTAAAACCAGAATTGACTCATACGTCCATAAAGATATTTATGTTATTAAAATTATAAGTATTGATAAAATACAACCTAAATTATAAAACCATTGCTAATCATCCAATTGTACACGATCTATCACAGTGACAGTAAGTAAAAAAATGGATAGCAATTATCATAAAATCCACGTGAACGGAGTTACAGATATTTCCTAGTTGAATAACTAGGAAATATCTGTTAATATTATTAAAAACTTCAAAATATTAAAAGATATATATTATTAGGAGAAGTTACATTTCTACATTACATTATCTTCTTGAGCTTGAAGTTTTCTGTTTAATGGATGATTTTTCTTTTTGTTTTAAGGCTAAATCAGTAGTAATTAGTATTCTCATAATATTTTTATTGTTTATTAGGTATTTATTTACTGATTGTACTCTATTTTAAAATTTCAACGTTTATTTAAAAGTAACGGAAAACATTTTTTTTTATAATATCTAACACACTACGTTTAAAAATATTTTATTATATCACTCCTATCAGCGTATCATAATTTTCATGCTATAATATCGTCGTAAATCGGAATTTCGTCCAATCTGAATGTACACATTAATAAAATTCGACGGAATCGAAAGAAAAAGTAGAGTTGTAAGATTTTCTGACATTCATAGTTTTTCTTACACACCGATACCATTAATAACAGGTTTGAAATTAATAAAACAATAAAAAAATCATAGTTAATCATTTGGAGATAATTTTTAGCCTGGCCGAACACAATAATATTGTCAATAAAGTACGTATTGTCAATAATATTGTGTGTGTGCGGGCGCGCGGCAGTACTTTAGTTGAAAAAAAAGACTTCAAAGGAGGCGGACGCTTATACTTTTTATTCAAGATAGACGACAAAAACATTGTAAATAGCGAAAATAATGTTGATATTACTACACCCACGGAAAAACAATATTTAATAGAGTTTATTAAAATATGGGAAACTTATCCAGAGCTATGGAATTAAACACTTATTGAATTATATCGCGATAAAGTCAAGAAAAAAAGTAGTGCGTTAAAAAAAACTAAGTTTAATCATTAATATAATATTAAGCAACTACTACTAGCAATTAACGGAGGTTATTCGTGGCCCAGAAGCACAAAGTGTGACTGTAAACGTGACGGGTTGTGGGTTCGATTCCCGCTCGAATAATAATAAAATGTTTAATATTTTCATTTCTTCGCTGCTCGATATTTTCTGCTTCAAGCTGCTCGATATTTACAAAATATATTTTTTTAATTATCATCTGTTAGTAAAATTAGCTTCACGCTGTATGCCGCACACAGCAGGGTACGCGGAGGGAACCTTAGGATATAATTTCGTTAATTACCATAATAATGAGATTAACATTCTTCACCATGGTATTAAGCAGTGATTTGTTGAAAACAACATCTTTGCCATGTTCCCTATTTTCCACCGAATTCTGGAGTCATTGAGTGTTGGCGAAACTCAACGCTTCGTTTTGCCTCGACACCAGAGCGAAGAAATGAAAATATTAAACATTTTATTATTATTCGAGCGGGAATCGAACCCGCAACCCGTCACGTTTACAGTCACACTTTGTGCTTCTGGGCCACGAATAACCTCCGTTAATTGCTAGTAGTAGTTGCTTAATATTATTAATGATTAAACTTAGTTTTTTTTTCTCATCCAGTCTTGATAATTTTTTAATGCCTTTTTTTATAAATCCAATAAATACAATAACTAAAACAACGGCTTTTGTCTTTCTATCCATTTTAGATTTAACACGTACTCGTACAAATAAAGCTACTGAGCGACTGCGTCAGATTTTACAATGAAATATTGTTAATAATATTGTGTAGTTTGCAGCTAGCCGTAAAAATTAGTAGTGTTTCGCAGTACTTTGAAATTTTAAATAAAACGAGGTAAAATTCGTTATCAATAAATTATGACAAAATAACATAAACTTCCCTAAGTGGAAACATAACATAAGAAAATATCAAATCTGAATCGATCGGCATGTCAGTCTGTGGCTGTGCATCATTTTGTTATACTTCGATGTATCGATGTTCATCGCAATTCGAACATTCATATTCACATTTCACTCGTCAGTCGTCAGCTTTTCTCTCTTTTAGTCTGTGCTCATTTTCAAGAACGGTCGTGCATTAGAACGCCGCCGGGAATTTTTGCGGTTAAAATTAATAAAATGAGTGTATCTGCTGAATTACAGGCTGAGGCCGTCTCAATCGTTCACAATTTCCTGCTGAGTGTAGATAAATCACTTGCAGATGAATTTTCAAGAAAAACGAAAGCGGTAAGTTATTACCCAAAACCACGTGTACCGACTATAGGGACCACCACACGTGTTAGTTTATTTTTCTTACACTTACAGTGATACTACTGCCTAAAACGGTAACAATAATTAAACACTTTATTCCATTACTAATAATTTCATATCTAAAACCATTTACGGCAAAATTATTTGTATCTTATATTTAACAAAGTAACTCGTCTTTTTACAAGAAAAATAATTTCAACATTACAAAATGAATGAACTATTATTAAACAGAACATGTTATATATATATATATATATATTATATAAAGCATGTGCTTTAAAGCAAAAAATAAACCATGCTTGTGCGAACAAGATCTGAATAATTTGAATAAGTACATTTTATATTTCTGGGACTAAAATTTAGTAATCGTTTTATGCTTCTTTTGTTTTATTATTTTTAAGCTAATTGTTAAAATATATAAGATTGTTAAAATACGTATTAGCATATTAGAGGTTATACTAGAAAAACTTAACAGGTTTTAAATTGTAAACAAGGGAAGATGGTACATTAAACTATATACATTTGAATTACTGATCTTCATTTTATAATAATTTATTAAACCATACCATTCCATACAACCTCAATGCAGCGCTTTTCATGTTTTACCAGAGGAAGAAAAATATTTATTTAGTACACCATAGTGATAATAAAACCCACAGCTGTGATTGCAGTTGGCCACTGTAATACTGAAGCTTAAATAAAATTGCTGACACAAATTAATATATTGTCTTTTTTGATAAATTAAAATCTAGGATCTCTATCAGATTGCTCATTCAGCTAAAAAAATTATAATAAATGACTTTTTTTATAAATTTAAGTATATTATAATAATGGTATTTTATTCTAAGAATAAAGTACATTGATAACTATAAAATATTTTCAATCCCCTGCTCTGTTGCAACTCCAAAATCAAAACAACCAAAGAGAACCTAAGGTCAATTTTAAATCCTTCCATATCAAGAATTATTTGTTTTCATATCTTTGCTATCGTAAGGAGTCAAAGCATGGCAATATGTTCTGCTGCTTGACACTATACAGTTTAATGCAAAACTAAGAAATGGTGTCTTTGCATTTGGCATGATTGATATATATTAGGATGTCTGATATTATGATTTTTTTATCTTATAACTACACTCCTGACTTTTATCTTTTCCTTTAAAATGCAAATTTGTTAATGTAATACCTACCCAATTCAAGTATATCTTAAATAATTTTTATTGTTTTAGAAACCAAGAGCTAAAAATCTACCATCATTGCTCAACATAATTACAGAATTTAAAAAAACACAAAAGAAGCCTGCACAAAATGCCAAAAAAGCAGCAGATAGGTATGTTTTATTTATTTAATAATCTTTATTTACAGTAAAGGTAATAAAAACACACTCCTTTGTCTTCTTTTTGAGTATTTATTAATATTGTTTTGTTAACAGTTCTGACGATTCTAGTGATGAAGAAGAGGAACCAAAAAAAGTGCAAGTAAATAAGTCAAATGGATCTACACAAATAAAGAAAAAAGCATCTTCAGATTCAGATAGCTCTGAAGATGAAAAACCACCAGCAAAGGTTTGTGTTGGCTATTATATTATAAACTTTGTCAAGTCTGCACCATGAATTTATGATGAGAACTTGTTATTGAAGTACTATGATATTACTACATATATCTTATTCGTCACTACCTCTGAACAATATATTCTTTGTCAAAATACTGTAACTATAATACACAAATGTATAATCTAAGCTCATTTTTTAGGTTGCACTGCCAGTGAATCAAAAAGTTAATAAAAAGGCAGAGTCATCTGACGACAGTGATAGTAGTGAAGATAATGCTACATCAAAGCCAAAAAAGCAACCAGTCAAACCACAAGTAGTCAATGCAGCAAAAGCTAAAGCTGCTAAGAAAAAGGAATCGTCAGATGACAGCTCAGATAGCAGTGAAGATGATAAGAAAAAGCCTGTAAACAATGCTGCAAAACCAGTTGCTCAAAAAGCAACACCTCAGAAAGTTGCTCCTAAGAAACAAGAATCATCAGACAGCGATGATAGTGATGATGATGCTAAAAAACCCACTGTTAAAGCTGCTCCAGCTAAGGTAGCAGCTAAAAAACAGGAATCTTCTTCAGATGATAGTGATGATGACAAACCAAAGTCTAAAAAACCAGAAGTAAAGCTTGCCGTTGGAAAACCAGCGCAGTCAAAATCTACACCAGCTAAGCCAGCACCCAAGAAACAAGAATCATCTTCAGACAGTGATAGCAGCGATGAGGAACCCAAACAACCTGCAAGTAAAGCAAAGCAAGCACCTGTGCCAGCTAAGCCTAATCCTAAGGTACAACCTAAAGAATCATCTGATGATAGTGATGATTCTGATGACCAAAAGAAACCTCCTCTGAAATCAGTTACACCTGCAAAGCCCGCTGCTAAAGCTCAAGCAGCAAAGAAACAAAAATCTTCATCTGATGATGACAGCAGTGATGATGATAAACCTCAACCTAAAGTTTCAGCTAAACCTCAAACTCCCGCTGCTAAACCTGTTTCTAAACCTAATAATAAACAGTCTTCCTCGGATGATAGTGATGATAGCAGTGATGACGAAAAGTCTAAGAAAAAGTTACCTCAGAAATCAGTACCAAAAGTAAATCCTGCCAAAAAACAAGAATCCTCCTCCGAAGACAGTGATGATGAACCCCCAAAGCAAGTTAAACCTGTGCAAAAAGCGCAACCTGCCAAAACTAAGAAGTCATCATCAGAAGATAGTGATGATAGTAGTGAAGATGAAAAGCCTGCACCAAAAGCAAAGGTTGCATCCAAACCAGCAGCCAAGGAATCTTCTGAGAACAGTGATGATAGTAGTGAAGATGAGAAACCCAAAAAAACGCCTAAAACAGCAGCCACACCTAAACCCAAAAAGGAATCCTCAGATGACAGCAGTGATGATGATGAACCTCCAGCTAAAGTACAAAAAAAGGGATCCCAACAGGTACTTTAAGTTTAATTATAGTCTACAATCATGTTGCATACTATTTTCCTAGTTACAAAGCACATTATTCTCAGCTTTCTGCCCAAATTTGAGACATTGTATAAACCTGCAGAACTCAACACTGCACTTTAACATGATGTGCACAAAAATAAAAATAATTAAATTCCCAAGTGGGGACTGAACTCACTACTTTTTTGTTTGACAGTCAGACAACAGCATCACAAAAAAAACTATTTTTTACATATAATTGATTCATTATAATAATGGCAAAATATTAGAGAATTTGTAATTTTTTGAAAAAAAAAATTTTTTTTTTCAATATGGGATATATTGAGTAGTCTTAGAAAAATTGGAGGGGAGCCTGGACTTTGGAGCTTTGAACAGATATGTTCGTGTAATGTTCGTTTTTTCTTAATTTAATTTCTGGGGTGGGCTCCAGACTATTCCGGGATGATAATTGACCACCCGGCTCCCCCCTTCCTACGTCCATGCCCACTTTCCGCGGAATTTTTGAGGCATTGCGAATTGAATCGCGCAATGATAATATTAAATATTTCAATCCTACGTGTGGGAATCGAATCCACAACCGTCACGTTTTTAGTCGCAGATCTCCTTTTATCAAATTATTATATTTCCTTATATTATTATATTTTCAATTCAAGAATAAGCCACCGTGGCAGTGATACAGCGTTTATAAACGCGACGATGTTGGTTTGACTAGGGGAAAGTAAAATATTTTAGTTCCATGTTCTGGAAAGAAAATGGGACGATGTATGGAAACGCAGTCTCCTAACACTAGGTTCCCTCTATCTACCCTGCTATACAAGATAAAGTTGATGCAAAAAAAAAACGGCGGATTCGCGTGCGAAGTTTCAACTCGGCTTAAATATATTATAGAAACTTCAACCCTTATTTACTCACTAATGTATCACATATTATGTAATATACTTTTTAAAATATTTTCTTTTAAACAAACACGTGTCTTGGGAAAGACGAACATAACAAAAAAGCAGCCTAAAGCCTATAGGGCAGCGGCACATCATCTACTGTGTGCAACAGCCGTAAGCACACCGACAGCCGACAGCTGTGTTTTCAGTTCCTATTGGTGGGAATAAGTTATCATTTTCTTGTTATCGTAAAAGATCCCGGCAATCAACTCGCTATGTCTCAAAAAATTAGGCGAAAATTGTGAAACAGAATGTCTTAACTTCTCCCTACTCTGCTATATGCAAGCATAGAGCGTGCAATATAGATAGTTATAGTATAAATATTTTTTTTACAGCAAAATGGAGTTCAAAGTGGTAAAAAACGAAAGGCATCTGAAGGTGAAGAGGCAACGCCGGCTAAGAAGCCATATAGTAATTTTGTAAAGGTAAAATTTAGTTAAACTTAGTATTAAACAGCAATATGTAGATTGGCTTAATTTTTAGTTATTTTTTACTTTTATTATAATTTATTTGTCCCAATTATGTTTGAGTTTTCGTCTGCTTTATCTGTAGATTTCTACTATGTAGAGATAATGTAGATATTATAATATAATTAATATAAGAATTTGTATTTTACAAACAATTTTAGGGAACAAATATGTCCTCAACGCCTAGCGACAAAAGTAACACTACGAATAATAAAGCAGTTCCCTTCAGGAGAGTTGTAACGGAAAAAGTAGAAGTGGACCCTAGACTTAAGGACAATTCATTCGAAGCTAAGGTAAATGCCCCAAAAATTAGTAAGCCAAGGCAACTCTATCTCATCACCAAGCTTCTATTTTTTGTTATGCAGAGAAGTTTTGTGGCTTGTGATTTTGGGCATTTACTTTTATGTCGTTTGGTCATTACGTAGGGTTGTCTTGGTGTCTTTTATATATAATATGTATCTATCAGGAGGGTGAAAACGGAGAGGACGAACCGGACGGGGTTGATTCATCAGAAAAATCCGGCGGGTGGCAAGACCGCGGTCGTGGGGGCTTCAACCGAGGAGGTTTCCGCGGGCGGGGCTTCAACGACAGGGGGCACCGGGGCGGGTTCAGGGGGCGTGGGGGCTTCAATGACAGGGGAGGCCGTGGAGGCCGGGGGGGTAGGGGTGGCTTCGACCGAGGCGGGCGCGGGGGAGACAGGGGAGGTCGCGGCTTTGACAGGGGAGGCAGGGGCAACAGAGGCGGTAGAGGCGACCGCCACTCGTGGGGCGGTGACCGAGGAGGATTTAATAAAGGGGGATTTAATGACAGGAAAAGCTTTGAAGGAGGTGACAATTCTCAAAACAAAAAAATTGTATTTGATTAAAATAATAGGTGAGACTTGTTTTACAACATTTACTAATAGTAATTAATATTAACTTGCATATTGCATAACCTATGCAAGTATTTTCATTCCCACTATGCCATATAACTTAAAGTTTGTTTATTTTCTATGATTGTATGTTAGTCAGTTACGTAGGCTGCAGTTGGAGGGTTAAGAAAATACGATTTCTATATACAAAACTTATATATAACAAGTTGGTTAAAAAAAGTTTAAACATGTTATGATATTATTTTTAATAATGTAGATAAGTTTAATTATTATATAATTGGTACTTATGTTTCCTTTTTGTTTGTTGCTATTTTATCTTTTTTTTAAGTTATCAACCATATTTGTTTATTTTTGCTGCTACTTACATTACGCTTAAAACTTCTCTAAGAGAGTCCAGATTTTTATTTAGGTTAACTTTTTCGAAAGCTTAATATTATTTCAGTATTAATAGGTAGATATCAAAATTGTATGTGAAAGTGTAAAATTGTTATGTTTATATTTTTTTTAGGGTGGTGCTCGCGGGTCATGGGGCGAGAAAGCCAATCTGGACTTGAAACATACACGCGGCAAATCATTCAAACATGAGAAAACTAAGAAAAAGCGAGGTGCATACCGCGGCGGTGCCATTGACACGTCTGTTCACTCCATCAAATTTGAGGATTAACATCTAATGGACGATAGTCGATTTATTTCCTTAGCAATCCCTTGTAATTTTGTTTTACTTGGATATTATAATTTATATTTTTATAAAAAAAAGGATATAGCAAAACGCAATGGCTATATTTTTCTTTTCTCTAGCTAATAAGATTATATGTTTCCAAGTGATAATAGTATTTAAAAAAAATTGTTTTGTACTTTAACTATTATCAATTCTTATAATTAATATTAAGCTTATAACACATTCAGCTGGTATAAACGGTAATGTAGGTTTACTCTTGCTGAAAATGATTATTATTTGTTTCCTTGAGTGGAAATTGAAGTTACAACTAGCGCGCTAACAGTGTCAGACTTAGCTACAATGACCTTGTTACATTTTTTTGTGTAATGTTAATAAAACTAAAAGGGAAAAAATGAGAATATCTAAGATTTATTACTGCATTTCTTTTTCAGACGAAATTTCGTACAATGTGGTATGATGTTTATAACTAATATTTTAGGTATTATTACCTAAGAAAATGTTAGATTATATATTATATTCCGACATAATCTCCTATATAAAACTTAATAAAATAAACTGATTTTATTGAGACACAACTTTGACATGTATTCAAATGTAAATAATTTTCAAATATATGCAGTTTTTGATAAACATAAGAATATGTTATTGTGTAAATAAGCTAAATGTTAATATTTTTAAGCAACTAAGCTAGTTTTATTTTATATGGAAGTGGAATGAATGTTAATTTAGAATAAGGACCGCCTTTGAATATGAGAAAGTGTGTTTTAAATAAAACATTAGCGATAAAGCATATTTTTATTTCTATACCATAATGTAATATTAAAAAATATACATAGAGGCCATCGTGGCGCAGGGGCACTAAGGTGTGACTAACGCGATGGTTGTGGGTTCGATAACCATTCGGGGAAATGCATTGTTAATTTATTAATATTTTCATTTCTTCCCTCTGGCACCAAGGCAAAACTTCACATTAAGCTGCGCCACTCAACTCGAAATGTCTCGAATAATTCACAAATCGAGTGCACAATTTATGACACTAATATAGCTTTTATCATGACATGATGATAAGAACGAGGTTTAATCATCATAAGGCCATTGTGGCGCAGTGAGAGAGCACAGAAACTTGCTTCCACGCGCCAGACCACTGGATGGCCTAGTTGCAGCAGTGCTTCTTTGTCGATACGACATGAGGACCTTCAGAAAGCTTGTCTATCTGCATTTTAAAGGCTGGCAAGGCATCTGTACTTTCTATTTATTCTAAAAACTATAAATAAAAATTTTCTATTAAATTGAGGCTAGTCGTGGCGAGGTGTGACTGTAAAACCGACTGATTTTGGTTTCGATCCCCACTCGAGGAGATGAAATATTTACTTAAATTTATATTTCCATTTCTTCGCTCTGGTGTCGAAGTTAAGCGCGGCGTTCAGTTCTGCAACTCAACATGCAATGCCTCCAGAATTCGGCAGAAAGTGGGGAACGGAGTGTCTTAACACTAGGTTCCCTCTGCCTACCGTGCTGTGTGCGGGATACAGCGTGAAGCTGATTTGATTTTTTTGATTCTATAAAAATGTGTTTATTAAGTACTCATTTGTCAACATTACTGTAAATTTTGTTCTTATTTTTGTTCGAAACGATACGTGCAATTGGCAATTCATTACGTTCGAAAGTACGAAATGACAATATTTTGAAAATGTGCGGCCACTGCGCGGCTTCGGTGACTTCACCTATAAGAATATACATATGTGTATTTAATAAAAAAATATTATTCTAGTATGGTTATCTATACTGTAATTCAATAAGTAAATCTTAATTATAAATATTTTGGTAATTTTCTGATATTTAAAAAAGTGTAATAAACACTTTAAAAAAAGTGTAATTTAACATCTGTTAGGTAGGCGATAAGTATGCAAGGCAAACGCAATTGTTCCCTCGTAAATTCCGACCCCCTGAGAATTTATGGATAAAAAATTAGCTCATAACATCGGTTCAGATGTTCCGAACAAACAGGAAGACAGATAGAAATTTTAAAATTGTAGGTTTCTGTTTTAGCATCGTGAACTGAATTTAAATCGGTAAAGGTGTGTCTGAGATTAACGTGAACAAACGCATAGACAAACAAACAAAAAATTTAAAAATCATTGTTTCGGTTTAAGTTTCATTGGACTAATATTTCCTCCAGTAATAGTTTTTCTAATAGATATATCTTTTGTGTACAGATATCGGCCATTTACGTTTTAATTATAAATATAGATTGATCATTAAACGGAATATTGGTTTCAGCTCAGCTCTTTTGTTATGGCGTTCTGAGCCAGTTGAGCACAAAATCAATTCGCCAATATCTAGATTTTAACTCAGTTCAATTCTTCATTTGTGGCGTTTTGACTTTTGAGCGTTCCAGCTGATCACAATTCACTTTCGTCTTCGCCAATGTCACGTTGCCAACTCTATAGGTATAGACTTATAGAGTATAATATGTCCTTTGATGTCAAATGTTGACAGACTCTGTCTACAGTTGACTTGACAATGACACTTGACATTGACATTTTATCTCATGATTGCTATTTGCTATTTGTGCTAAGATGAATAATACATAGAGATCGCGTTTGATGTAGTCAATACACGATTTGGAAG
>JAAIXJ010000679.1:73371-84085 GCA_013403705.1 Heliconius hermathena | reverse complement strand
ATTGATAAGTATGTTATTGATGCGACTCGCATTTACAATGTCGATGAGACAGGCATCCAAACAACGAGTAATAAGCATCCAAAAATAATGTCAAGAACTGGAAAAAAGCAGGTAGGCGTGATTTCTAGTGTTGAACGAGGTAAGCTTACGACGGTTGTCTGTTGTTGCAATGCAGCCGGAGCCTTTATCCCACCATTTCTCATTTTCGGAAGGAAGAGAATGGTAGGAAGATTATTAGATGGGGCCCCTCCTAGTACCGCCGCAGCTTGTACAGACAACGGCTGGATCAATGGGCCTACGTTTTTGGAGTGGCTTCGTCATTTCATTGAAGTTACTCGTCCAACTCCGGACAGAAAAGTATTGATTATGGACAACCACGAATCACATAAATATCTTGCAGCATTAGAATATGCTTCACAAAATAATGTAGTTTTTGTCTCACTTCCTCCCCACACCACACATCGTATGCAGCCTTTAGATCGATGTGTTTATGGTCCTCTAAAGACTTATTTTGAGCAAGCAGTTTCAATTTTTCAAAGGAGTCGTGTAGGACGAGTTATTTCCCAGTATGAGGTAGCAAGGCTTTTTGGTGAAGCTTATATGAGAGCTGCTAGTGCACAAAATGCCATTAACGGCTTTAAATCAACTGGTGTACGGCCCACGAATCATCACATATTTGATGAATCAGACTTTTTACCTGCAACTTTAACGGATCGTCCAGAACCACCTGAACCAATATCAAATGTTATACCTTAAGAAACCCACGATTCTGAACTACAACCTGCACCAACAGTTGGTGAGACATCTCATGCCCGTTTATCTTTTGACTCTGACCGCACCGTTTCTCCATCTATAATAGAAAATATAAATTTTGATATAATAGAGTTCTCTGCATGTCCTGCAATTCTAAATGAAACCGAAAGAAATAATGATTCTGTACCTGTTGATTCAATTGTAAATAAAAACGACACTAATTCTATTCTCACAGAACTTTTAATTTTGAATAAAAATGTAGAGAAAGACGTTAATGATATTAGTGTAATGGGTAGTCAAGATTCTCTATTTGATAAAGAAAATTTAATTAATAATAGAATATCACGTGCTACACCAGTACACGCCATCCTACTTCGTCCAGTATCTTCTCCTAACATCCTCACTGCTCACGTCAAGCCTGCAGAAATCAGGCCTTTGCCATCACTAAGCCCAATAAAAATTAACCGCAAGCGTAAGATACAAAACGCTGAAGTTTTAACCAGTACTCCTATAAAAGAACAACAGAAGGTGAAGGAAGAGAGAAAAAAAATAGATAAGAAAAAGAAACAAACTCTTAAGCCATCAGTTAAAAATAAGAAAAACGACAATAATAAACCATTTACTAGTAAAACAAAGAAAGTTAAGGCAAAAAATATACAGAAGACACAAAAACTTAAGTATTACTGTCTCGTTTGTGGAAATCCATATTTGGACCCACCTAATGAAGATTGGATCAAATGTGGAGATTGTAATGAATGGGCCCACGAAGCCTGCACTGTTACTCAGGTATAGGCTCCTATTTTTGTGATTTATGTCAAGAATGAAGATATTTTTTTCTTTACTTTTCTTATTACAGAAGATATAGTTTATTACCCTGTTCATTTTGGTATAAGACAAAATGTAAACAAAGAAAGATTATTTCTAAAATGACCTTTCTAGAATTATTTCTAGAATGACCGTTCACCTTTTGTCTCAGGCTTTTGTGAATAGGTTATAAATATTTGTTGTTATTTTGACCCTGGGTTTTTTTAGACCTTTTGTATTTTTCATATAAAATAAATATATGTCATAAAAATAATTCATTTGGCGTTTTATTATATACCTTAATAAATATACTTTGCATTGATGTAAATTAAATTAAGAATCCAAGTGAACTTAACGGTTTTTTTTTACATTCTCGCTTAACATACCCGTATTGGGCCACCTTCCTCTATATATTTATTTTCCCTTTGTGAAAATGTGTACTTTTGTGCCAAATAAAGGTTTTTTGCGGGGAATTTTATTGCACTGCTTTATTCAGAAAAAATCTGCAGCAGAAGCACACAGAATTCTCGTTGAGACATATGGTGACAATGCTTTGTCGAATACAACGTGCAGAGACTGGTTTAGGCGCTTCAAAAGTAATGATTTTGACCTTGAAGACAAAGAGCGTTCTGGAGCACCGACAAAATTTGAAGACAGAATTGGAGGCATTGCTTGAAGAAGATCCATGTCAGACGTTAGTAGAGCTCGGGAAAACGTTACAACTAGATGCATCAACAGTTTCAAAAGGTTTAAAAGCGTTAGAAATGATCCAAAAGCAAGGGCATTGGGTGCCGTATGAGTTGAAGCCGAGAAACGTAGAACAACGTTTTCTCATGTGTGAATTGTTGCTTCAACGGCAAAAGAGAAAAGGTTTTCTGCACCGTATCGTCACTGGGGATGAAAAGTGGATTCACTACGACAATCCAAAGCGAAAAAAATCGNGGTGGGTTAATATACAATTTAATGGTTCTTAATCCATTTTACTATATTAATATTCGGTTCTAATAATAACATACTTAATGTTTTAAATCTAACTAAATTTATTTCATTTAACATTTTTTTAATGATCAGCAAAAACTTTTCGAGTGAAAATCTCCTCCAAATAAGACCTTGAGCGGTTTGTATCCAGTTTGGGCCAGCTACTTCACTTATATCGTCCTACCATCTCGTGTGGGATCTCTCAATATCTCTTTTCTCTTGGGCCGCTCCACGTGGTAACTATTTTTAGGGTATATAGCACTCGTGCTATATACCCTGCCCATCTCCATTTTAGTATTTGTGCAGGGATAGAGCGTCTTTGGATTTTATGATGCTGTTTTTTGTGTGTTTTCATAACCTAGTATTTGTTCGAGTTCTTCTTATTTTTCTTCCTATTCACTATATATGCTTGAACTGGTTGTCCGAAACAACGACCGCGGGTCTTTGCTACCTATTAGTGTTGGGCGTTACTGTTATATTTATATAATGCATTATTCATTATATTATATTTTTTTAACTGTTATTTTAAACTGTTGTAATATATATTATATTATTTTCAACGTAAATATAATACAATGACAAAATGTACGAAGTTCAGACTAATATTTTTGTTATTAGTTATTTTAATGTAAGTAATATTTGGCCTTTCTGCCATTGAGTTAAAGCTCATATTTGTGCGAGGTTATACGATGTGAAGTTCGCCATCATTATTTTATTTGACCTTGGCTGGACTCGATGTAGGCCGAATAACTACTAAATATTTCCGATCATTCCCGAACCGAGGCGTCACACGCCATTTTATAGCAGATAATGAATATTTTGACTGTTATTTATAACAGTCACTGTTGAAAATAAATAATGATTAGAACATTAGAAATTTATAATGAATTATATTATCTGTTATATGTTATAACGTCCAACTTTATGTGTGGGATACAGCGTGAAGCTGATATTCTGATCTACGAATAGCTTTCTAATAATAAAGCATTTTTTGTTATCTTGTACCATTTTTATTTCATGTTCTAATTCGTACATTTGTTAAGTAACATAAATTAACGTCGCTTAAAATTGGTTTGGTATTCAAGGGTTAATAAAAATGTAGATTTCACATAAATATTTATTTTTACAAACACTCAATTATTAAAAAGATATTAACAGCGGCCCACAAATTGTTTCGTACCTTTGATCGTGATACTATATCACAATATATTTGGTGGTATTAAGGTTTCCACAACTTGAGCAGTCCGTCCTCACTGTAGGTCGCGAGGAGGTTCTGATGGGGGTGATGCGTCATGCCTATGACCGCCTTCTCGTGTATGTTGATGGTGCGCTCCAGCTTGCCGCTGGCGGCGCAGAAGGCGTAGAGCACGAGGTCCTCGCCGGCGCAGTACACGAGGCGGCCTCGCGCGCCCAGCGCCGCGCACACCAGCGCGCCGCCCTCGGCCTCGCGCCGCCCGCTCGAGAACGAGCGCACGATCTGCCCCTGCATGTTCATGATGGCCACCGTGTTGGTGCGGTTGCACACCACGAAGTGGTCGGGGTTCTTGGGCGTGAGCAGCAGCGAGTTGACCGGCGGCTCGCCCGAGCCCAGCGGCTTGAGCGTGGCCGTGCACTCGCCCGAGCGCGCCGACCACACCTTCACGGAGCCGTCCGAGGACGCGCTCAGCACGGCGTGCCCGTCCGGCGTGAACACGGCCTCGTTCACGAAGGAGGCGTGTCCGCGGAACTCCTTGAGCAGCTTGCCCGACTTGAGGCCGTGGATGCGGATGGTGCGGTCGAAGGAGGCGGACAGCAGCTGCGAGCTGTCGCGCGTGAACTGCAGGCACGTGACGCCCTTGGCGTGCGCGCGCTCCAGCTTGCGCTGCACCTGCCCCGTGGACACCTTCCACACCTTGACGCGGCCGTCGTTGGAGCCGGCCGCCAGCGTGTCGCTGTCGCGCGCGAAGGCCAGGCTCAGCACCGCCTCCTCCATGCTCATGTACTCCTCGTGCGCCTGGTAGCGCAGGTCCTTGCGGATCTTGCCCGTCGTGAAGTTCCACACCTCCACTAGCCCGTCCACCGACCCCGTCACCAGGTACTGCCCGTCCGGGGAGAACCTGTCCGCATCATGTATTGGGTTAATAGCGAGCATTCTCTCCCACCAAACCTCGTCACGTGTAATAATAAGTGTGCAGAAGTATAATATCCATACATATACGTATATTTATTTTATTTATTTTTATTAGGGAAACAACACATTCCAATCAAGTTCCAATCTAAGTTCAATATTTAATATATACATTCTAAGTTCCTATTTAAGATTAATATATAGATATGGTATGGTATGGTATGATTCTTTAATTATGGCGGTTCGAGCGTGCCAGTTGAGCACATATCACTTCGTCAAGGTCACGTTGTGTGGAGAAGACGAGGGAGGTTGTACGGGAAAAAAGAGTTAATGTTACACAGTAGGAGAATGCATGTTAAAAAAAAGTCAAATCCAGTTAAAAATATATAGATATATATAAATATACCTAGCACACTCCACATGTGACTTTTGACCAAACTTGATAATTTTTGACAGTTGTGTAGGACACTGGTCATCCTCTTCATCTCTGATGGCTGCTTTACCGCGGAAAAGATCGATTGTTGTCCCTGTAATCATTATTTTTATTAAATGATGTTATATATATATATATATATATATATATAAACGATATATGCGTACGATATATGTAAACGAAGTGAGTAAATACTTCATTCAGCTATGACATTGGCGTCTCTTAAAGACAAGGGAGAAAAATATATGCTAATATTAAATTAATACGAACTGGTGAAACATTAGCTTTAAATGTTGTTTCTCTTTTCAGAGCAACTCAATTCAAGTTATAGTTTTACTGTTCACCCTAATATCCTAGGATAATTATAAAACACATTATAAAACAACATTTCTACAGCTGATTTCCAAGAATAATGAACAAATTAGAATTCGAATTCATGGTCAGGGCCAGTGAAAATGTGAAAACAAATATTATTTGTGTAACGTCAATTACCGATTTAAATGGCCGTACTTTTGGATTCCCGGATAAATTACAACCCGTAAAATTACATGATGCAATACTACAGACACAAATCTTTCAAAAAGTGAAGTCTACATTACAAAAACGACATGACAAACGACAGGTGTGGATATCAGTGAGCTCAGAGACGAAGGCGGTTTATTGTGACGAAGATGGAAATATGCAGTTCATGGGATATCTTTTAGAAGAGAAAGGAACACAAAAAACTTCTACGGCGGGAATCTCTGAAGAATATCTAACAAGATTAATGGAAAGCTTCGCTGAAATGAAGACGGAATCATTAAAACCTTTTAATGTGGGGAAAATGGCAGAAAAAATTGTCATAGAAAAATTCAGCAGTAAGATTGCTAATGTGTCCCAATGGATGTCTATCTTTGAAGCGGAATGCGCACGTGTAGGCATAGAAGAAGATGTCAAAAAAATTGAAATTTTTAGATTGTTTTTGGATGAATCCTGTAAAGACTGGTATAGTTCGATGCTTATTAAATATACAATAAATTCAGAATGGGCAATGTGGAAACAAAACTTTAATGACACATATGCAGATAAGAGTTGGTCACCAGTCAGGTATGCAATGTTATTTAAATATAAACAGGGCTCATTACTCGAGTATGCATTAAAAAAAGAGAGACTGCTGTTAGGAATAAATAAGTCCATAGATAGACAGACTCTAATTGATCTGATTGCCACTGGATTACCAAATTTCATTGCAGATAAGATTGATAGGAATAGTTTAAAGGAAACTCAAGAACTATATAATAGTATAAGAAGCTTAGAGCACATGGTAAATAAAAAAACAATAGATAAAAAAATACCAGCTTCCGAAATTATCATTAAAGAGAAAACTGCGAGGTCTGTGGTTAGTCCGTGTAAAATTTGTGAAAAAGAAAATAAAGGTACACGTTATCACCCTGAATCCCAATGTTGGTTTAAAATAAAAAATAATGATAGAACAAGAAAGGATCAAATAAGGAGTATAAACAATTCAGAATTAGAGACAGAACTAAATGAAATTAATCCAAAAAACTAGTAGTGCCGCCATTAATAAAAATTAAATTACTAATAAATGACACTTTGGAAACATCAGGAATCTACGATTCCGGATCTAATGTGTCCTTAATAAATTCAAGGTTATTAGCTTTAAAAAAAATACATACTCATAATAAAAAAGCAGGTTTGAAAACAATTAATGGCGTAAAAAAATCTATAGGAATGGTAACTTTAAAACTAAAAATTTTTGAAATAGAGAAACAAGTTGATGTTTTTGTTATAGATGAAGAAAACTTTGACTATAATTTTCTAGTTGGATTAGATTGTATACAAAAATTTAAATTAACTCAAAATGACAATTTAGAAATCATACAAATTACCCGAAGCAATGAAAAGACAGACTACATAAAAAACAAAGAAAAACAACCTATGATCACAAAACAAATTCCTGGCAGCTCGGGTAGTGACATAGGGATAAATAAAAACGAAAAACAAGATATTATTCAAGAATATGAAATAAACTTTAACGAAAATATATTGGTCGACGATTTTGATATTTCGGTAAATCATTTAGATCATAAGAAAAGATCTGATATTGATCAATTGATATGCAAATATAATTCAATTTTTGCTAAAGACAAATATGATATAGGTACGGTAAAAGGTTACGAAGCACATATTGATCTCCTGATAGATAAGTATTGTAGTAAGAGACCATATAGATGCTCTATTGAAGATATGAAAGAAATTGAACATCAAGTATCAAAATTATTAGAAAATAATTTAATAGAGGAGTCCTATAGCCCTTTTGCTGCTCCGGTAACCTTAGCATTTAAAAAAGAAGAAGGAAGGAGATCACGGCTTTGTATAGACTTTCGAGAATTAAATAAAATTGTAGTTCCCCAATCGCAGCCTTTTCCTTTAATCGAAGATTTAATGGTCAAAACAAGGAAATGTAAATTTTTTTCAACATTTGATGTAAACTCAGCGTTCTGGTCCATACCAGTTAAGATTGAAGATAGACCAAAAACTGCATTTGTTACCCAGAATGCACACTATCAGTGGACATGTTTACCTTTTGGCCTAAAAACTTCACCCGCCATTTTTCAGAGAATCTTAAGTACGATCATAAGAAAGCACAAACTGTCAGATTTTACTGTCAATTACATAGACGATATTTTGGTATTTTCAAAAACGTTTGAGAAACACATAGAGCACTTATCTTTGTTACTGGAATCTTAAAAGAAGGTTTTAAATTAAAATTCACCAAATGTCACTTTGCACAAGACTCTGTAAAATATCTAGGACACATAATAAAAAACAACACGGTGACTCCACTAAAAGATAATTTAATTGCTATAAAAGAATTTTCGATTCCAAAAACACAAAAAAACGTCCGAATTTTTGGGAAAAATAATTTTCTATGGAAAATATGTACCAAATATGTCAATAATTCTGAATCCATTACATAATTTATTAAGAAAAGGAGAAAAATTTGTTTGGTCTGATAAATGTCAAGAATAATGATTCTTGATGATACTATGAAAAAACTTCTATGCTCTAAACCAATTCTAGCAATCTTTGATCCAGACCTACCAATACATATTTATACAGATGCTAGCATATAAGGCATAGCCGCAATCTTAAAACAAATTCAACCCAACGGTGATGAAAAACTTTGTGCATATTTTTCCAAAAAATTAAACAATTCCCAAAAACAGAAAAAAGCTATATCTTGAGTTTCTTAAAAGAAGCAGTTAAATACTGGCAACATTGGCTTATAGGAAAAACATTCACAGTTTTTACAGATCATAAACCCTTAGAAAACATGAATATAAAAGCCAGAACGGATTAAGAACTGGGAGACCTTACGTTTTATTTATCGCAATTCAATTTTAAAATAACATATTCTCCGGGAAAATATAATATAGAGGCAGATACTTTAAGCAGAAACCCAGTGTTAGAACCATGTGAAAATGAAGAAAGTTGTTTAAAAGTAGTAAATTTTGTAAAAATGGAAGACATACAGCAAGATCAAAATAAAAACGAAGATATAAAACAGAATATAAAAAAACAGAATATAAAAAAACTTATCTTTAAAAATAACATATAAAAAAATTATTATAAAAAAACCGGAAAACATGAAAAGATTATACTAACCGAAGAATTCAGTAAACATATTATAAAACAAGTTCATCACTACTACTGCCACTTAGGAAGACAACAAGTAGAAAACAAAATGAAACCCTTTTATCAAGCTAAACATTTATTAGATAACATAAAAAAAATATGCGAAAACTGTGACGTTTGTATAAAAAATAAATCGAGAGGAGCATACAAGTTTAGACTCATGTCTCACTTAGGACCCGCCACATATCCATTCGAAATAGTGTCTATAGATACCATAGGTGGATTTGGTGATGCGCGTTCAACCAAAGTATATTTACATCTTCTAGTAGACCACTTTACTCGTTACGCCTACATTTTAACATCCAAAACTCAGACTTTATTAAACTAGTCCAAAAAGTAACACAAGATTATAAGATTGACTTGATTCTATCAGAAAAATATCCGGGCATAAATTCAAAGGAATTTAAATATTTTTTAGAAAAGGAAGGTATATCTATAGTATTCACTGCAGTAAATGCACCATTTTCTAATGGACTAAACGAAAGGTTAAACCAAACATTGGTTAATAAAATTCGTTGTAAAGATAATGAAAGAAAAAATAAGATCGCTTCGACTACTATTGCTCATGAATGCACGAAAAGATACAACGAAACTGAACATAGTATGACAGGGTTCTCCCCAAAATATTTACTGCAGGGAAAAAATGTGGACATTCTACCAAACGAACTGAAACAAAATGAAATACAGAATCATCATCTAATACGAGACCGAAAAATTGCCTCAGAAAATAGAATAAAATCACATGATTATAACAAACAAAGATTTGATAAAAACAGAAGACATTGTGAATTAGAAGTCGGAGATTCCGTTTATGTTGAAAACGGAAATCGGATAAACCGGAAAAAACTAGATCAATTGAAAATTGGACCATATCAAATTGTAGAGAAAATATCCAATTCAATTTACAAAATAAACACGGGTCACAAAAAGTTACAGTCAAATCTTTTCCATATTACAAAACTTATTCCAGTAGTAATAGATGATTANCGAACTGGTGAAACATTAGCTTTAAATGTTGTTTCTCTTTTCAGAGCAACTCAATTCAAGTTATAGTTTTACTGTTCACCCTAATATCCTAGGATAATTATAAAACACATATATATATATAAACTTTGCTATAGAGCCAGGCCCAGACTTGAATCATTCTCTCGTCCATCTCCTACGACATCTCCAAATGACATCTGGGCGTTGGTTCCCTGGCCGTGGTCTCAAGCGACAACCTGCTCTAGAGCAGCCACAGAGAGAGGCGTGCGGGACGGGATTGGAAGGATTATCAAGTGCCATCTAGGCGGTCAACTCAATCAGGTGAGACCCTCGGTTTCCTGAAGGAGGCCCAGCTTAAACGACCAAGGATCAATGCAAGGCTAATGAGTCGCATTTGGAGGAGGATAGAAAGTCCCTCGGAAGACTTCGGGCGGCCGGATATGCCACGGAGTGCTGCTCCTTAGGTGCAGGTGACCCGATACATTGGCGCAGCGGAATGCGTTGGACGCGAGACGACCAATGTGTACCTCCAGGCTTTCTATTTTTAGGTTGCGGTGATGCGTGGTGTTTCTCACGTAGTATGGCGCCTGCGTCACTCGACGGAGGATGAGGTTCTGGACCACCTGCAGGATTTCTCGTTGAGTGATACTCGCTAGGGCGTTGTGATGTCATCAGTGTATAGTGCGTTGAGAGCAGGTGATAAAATGCTGCCCTGGGGAACAACGGCAGCGATCGAGTCGCTGCTAGACCTCGAACTCTCAATTCTCACGCAAAATGTCCTGTCACTGAGGCAGGGAGGCAAAGACATGCGCGACGTGCTGGGGGTTGCCGGCTCTGAGCAATTAATGAAGTAGGCCCGGGTGCCAACGCGGTCAAATACGCGCGCTACGTCGAAGAAGACTACTATTGCACTCTCCTTTCGGTTGATCACTGTTGCGGCGTAGAGTGTAGTACCA
>JAAIXJ010000679.1:57941-73189 GCA_013403705.1 Heliconius hermathena | reverse complement strand
CATTAAATGGCCAACGTAACTAATATACTTATTTATATGCTGAGAGTAAGGTAATAAATGAAACTTGCGCCAAAACTGCGGTTTATAGCCGGCGTGATGTGTCAACAATTAAATGCGTTTTTCTCTAAAACTATTCGTAATTTCAAATTAGTGTAAAGAGCAAATTTTATCTTCGTTTAACGTAAAAAAATATTAAAGTATTTAAAAGGATAAGGATTGATACCATTATGGACAAACATCCCTCAAAATAAATAATATATTCAAATTACTATTTTTAGACAGAAATATGCTCACTGTATGTTATCCTTAGAAGATACGAATATGCTGTCGCTGACTTTTTTGTAGATCTTATTAAGAGGAACAATACTCCAGTATATTGTTTTCATGTAGAACTTACCATTAAAGCAGCGCATGCGTGAAAGTGTCTCAACGGGTAGGACTTTATACACATTTATCATATTTATGTCAAATTACAATAAAATATACATATAATAAACTACATATAAACCTTCCCTGAGAAATACTCTACATAATGGTGAAAACCGCATCAAAATCCGTTGGGTGGTTTAGAAGAAGAAAAAAGAAAGGCCAGACAGAGACGAAATGCGTTCTTATTTTATAATATATAGAGATAGAGATGTCTATGAGTGATCAAATACAAAAAGAAATTGACCAGAATCAGCAACTCTTGAAAAAGATATAGAGCACTAAAAGTCATGAAAACCCCCAGATACTATTATATTAAAGGACAAAAAAATCTTTGATACTTGTGTTATTCCATGCCTTTGACTGTCAAACTGGCTTTAACAGAAAGACACAAAAAAGCACTGAATGTTCGCTAGAATAGCATGGAAAGAAGGATGTTGAACATTAATTAAGAGATAGAGTAAAGTTAAAGGATATAAGACTTCAAATAAAAGTTACAGATGTTACCTATACAATACTAAAATTAAAATGGAAATGGACTAGACACCTTATTAGAAACAATAAAGAGAAATGGGGAAAAAAGTAACTGATTAGTATCTTCAAGATAAGGTAAGAAGAAGAGGTAGGCAAATCAGATGATGGAAAGATGAAATCAAAAATCTTGCAGGAGTTACCTGGCACATGACACTGCATGACATTAAACTAGGTGGAAGCTGGGGGAAGCCTATGCCCCAAGGCAATCTGATAGTGATGAAAAATGATGTATCCAAAATTTTTCCAGTATCAGAAATAAAGACTATTATTATTATTATATGAGCAGACCTGGAGGCAACAGCCCCTGGTGTTGCTGCCACTTGAGCGCCTGGCCGAGCAGCGCCAGCAGCCGCGACGACGGCACCACCGACACCTCGCCCGCAAGCGCCGCCGCCAACGCCGCGCGCCGCCACTCCTTGCCGCCGCCGCCCCCCGCGCCGCCCGCGCCGTACGCCTCGCGCGGGTCGAAGTAGGACCGCGTCAGCATGTTCTCTGGTTAGTTATATAGGTTGTACAAATATTTGCATTAGACATAATGCTGCTAAAGGCTAAGCTGATGACACAACTCTTACCAAGGTGCATATATCTGTCGGTTTCCTGTTGCTTCATGAGCAAGCAGGGTTGTGTCTGGCGCAGCAATGTGCGTGCAGCACCAAGCTCCCTCAATTCTATTAACTCTAATACTACTTGCTCATATAAATCCATTAGTTTCTTGTCCGGTAACTTTAATGAAGCTGTTGCTTTTAAAACTGTATCCCAGTGTCCATTATTAATATCTGCACAAAACCCATCAACACTGTCCACTGTGTTAAGAGACACTCCAGTTTCTTCCTGCAATCATAGTCAAAGTAAAAAAATAACAATCTCTATACATAATAAAACAGTAAAAATATTTTGTCTGTACATTTAGTAATTTTGACTGAAATGGATATAGGGACACTTAAAAAGAATAACAGATCTTTTTTTTAATTTCTTGTCTGTCTGTCTGTCTATTTGTATGGTCACATTTTTCTCTGAAAGTACTGAACCGATTTACTTAAAAGTTTCACCAATTGCTTTGTTTTAACTCAACTTAACATTTAAAGTTTGTTTCGTCAAAATCAGTTCATTAAAAAAGTTATCAGCATTTAGATATTTGAATGAACTCAATTCATTAGTTTGCCTGCGAATGTTATATAACAATCGCGCTGGTAAGATTCTTGGCTGAAGAATGACATTCGAAACGTCTTAGTTATATGACTGTTGATAAAAATATATATATTTAAAGCACTATTGTTCAGAGTACAAACAATAAAGTAAACAAAATTGAATTGTTAGTGACGGTTATCTTCATAAATAATAACAGTTAAATTTAAGTCGTAATTATTTGAGCATGTAGATAAAGACCGATTTGATCTTCAAAGAAATATAGTAAATACTTTGGTTCGTTCATTCATTTGAAATAAATTTATACAAAAATGCCTAAAAACAGACTTTCTATGTGCACTCTGTAAAAACTACATATTTACCTTCATAAATTATAACAATTAAGTATAAGTCGTAATTAATTCAACATAGAAATAAAGACCGATTTGATCTTCAAAGAAATATTAAGTAAATACATAGATTCTTCGGTTCATTCATTCATTTGAAATAAATCTATATAAAAATGCCTAAAAACATCCTTTCTACATGTATTCTGTAATAACTACATATTTAACAATTGTACATTTAGCTAATAATAAATGTAACTAATTTAAAAACTGTACAGCAGTTAATGTGCAATCATTACAGTTATTTTACAAAGAATATTATGAATCCTTCAAATCAATAATTTAACATTTAAGGCTTAATGTTCCTGAAAGAGTAAATTAAATAATTCACTGACATCAGCAGCTTTAACAGAGTTTAAAAATTATTATGAGAGGTACATTACATAGGTAAAAAGAATGTAATGTTACAAAAATATATATGTATAAGAAATAATTAGCTTTATGTATATTTTTATAAATATCAAATATCAACATTGGTAGTTTTTTTTAATTCAAAACAATCAAAAGTCCTTATAGAAATTACGTTAAAATAGTATTAAAATAATAAAAATCATATTAGAAGTCATTTCTGTTTAATAAATCAATAATCATGTAGCTTAAGCGGGCGAAGCCCCGGGCAGGCTGCTAGTATTATAATATGTGTTTATTATATTTAATGCTTTACTTAGAAATAGAAGTAATGTATTATGTATGTTATAAATGTCAACCACAAGTTCAATATAAAAACATAATTTCTAATAAAAAGTTAATACACTAATAATAAACTTATATACAGATACTTGAACTATTTATTACACAAATTGATTTACCACCAATCACTTAAAAAATATAACATTAAAATTATTATTTTGATTCTTCTTTTTTTGAGCTTCATACTGTATCCCAAACATACCAAGGTAGACAGAGGAACCTGGACCTGGGAACTTAGAGCTAAGACATCCTTTTTAAAACACTTCTGTTCATTTACTGCAGAATTTTATAGTCATTTCGTGTTGAGTGGCCCAACTCAACATCGTGCTTAGCCCTGTTACCAGAGTGAGGAAATTAAATATTAAATATTTTTTTACACATGAAATGTGCCTCTTTCTGTGCATATTTATGCTTTTTAATAGTCACATTTCTCAATTTATATAATAAAGGGGATAAAAATATTATTACAATATTTTAATAGTGTTAATGTGTATTTATATATGCATAATGCACACAATGTTTACCTGTAAAGTCTGCAAGGATTTTGTGAGGTTAGATTCTTTAAGATACTGTTGGATAAGCCGAATGACACTGAAATGCCAAAATTTATTGAGTAATTATGCAATAACATATACTAAAAAACATATAACACTTCAAAATAACTAAATATTATAACTTAAAAACTTACTCAGCCGATTCTATTTCTATAGACATTTTAAATAGTTATTGTTTGTGTAACTTTCTAGTAAAAAGAAGAAATTCTTATTCAGCAATAATATATATTCGAAAATGAACGGTTTATTCATTTACTTATTTACAGCAATATGTTTTATTTATAATTATAACCTTTATTTATGTATGTTTTCAAACAACAAATGTTAGTAATTTGATTTTGACAAACTGTAATGCCAGGTTTATATGCTTGTCGACGCTTGCCAAACTCCCTCAAGTTCCAATTAGAGACACGAAAAAATTATCGATACTTTAAGGTATCGAGTATATAGCTATATGATATACTTTATGATTTCGATACTGATACTTTTGTACTCGATACTTTGTATTTGATACTTGTACTTATCAAGTACTTTTTAATAGGTATTTCCTTTGGAATTCTCTGTATGCGAAGATCGGAAATCATAATTAGGGAATATTTTTACATTCTATTAGGACCTTGAATAAGATCCCGTTGTTTTTTTTTTTAAATAATTTAAAATATAATGCTTAAAATGACATTACTCAAAGTATTGTCCATCATTAGAGACCACTTTCTCCCATCTCTCTGGTAGCAATTGAATCCGCCGTCGGAAAAACGACGACTCTTTTTTCGAGGCAATCCAGGAATCAAGCCATTTTTCAGCTTCTTCAAAAGAATGGAAGCGCTGCTCGCTTAAACCGTGCGCCATCGACCGAAACAAGTGGTAATCGGAGGGGGCTATGTCCGGTGAATACGGCGGGTGGGGTAGAACTTCCCATTGAAGTGTTTCCAGGTAAGTTTTGACTGGTTTTGCCACATGTGGCCGAGCATTATCATGTAATAAAATCACTTTGTCGTGTCTCTGCTCGTATAGTGGCCGCTTTTCTTTCAGAGCGCGACTCAAACGCATCAACTGAAGTCGATAGCGAGCTCCCGTGATAGTTTCATTAGGTTTAAGCAGCTCATAATAAATTACGCCCTGCTGATCCCACCAAATGCAGAGAAGAAGCTTAGAACCATGGATATTTGGTTTTGGCGACGATGTTGATGCGTGACCCGGCATGCCCCACGATTTTTTTCGCTTTGGATTGTCGTAGTGAATCCACTTTTCATCCCCAGTGACGATACGGTGCAGAAAACCTTTTCTCTTTTGCCGTTGAAGCAACAATTCACACATGAGAAAACGTCGTTCTACGTCTCTCGGCTTCAACTCATACGGCACCCAATGCCCTTGCTTTTGGATCATTCCTAACGCTTTTAAACGTTTTGAAACTGTTGACGCATCTACTTGTAACGTTTTCCCGAGCTCTACTAACGTCTGACATGGATCTTCTTCAAGCAATGCCTCCAATTCTGTCTTCAAATTTTGTCGGTGCTCCAGAACGCTCTTTGTCTTCAAGGTCAAAATCATTACTTTTGAAGCGCCTAAACCAGTCTCTGCACGTTGTATTCGACAAAGCATTGTCTCAACGAGAATTCTGTGTGCTTCTGCTGCAGATTTTTTCTGAATAAAGCAGTGCAATAAAATTCCCCGCAAAAACACTTTATTTGGCACAAAAGTACACATTTTCACAAAGGGAAAATAAATATGTAGTTGACACTGTAGTAAACACTATTTTACTATAATGTGAGGTTACATATAGTACTACTTTGGTGATTCGTTACCGTACGAAATTCCATGCACAGAGTGCCGCAACGCCATCTTTCAAGAAACAGCGAGAACTTATTAAAGGTCCTAATAAATTATCCTCTAATTACTATTTGATAAGAATAATAATAGTAATGAGTACTCAAATTACTTACACTACTACTAAGTACTCTGAAAAAATCCCGAAATTCGAAAAATTTTTATTATTTAGCGATGTGAGAATGACTAATGTGATTTATAAAATTTTTCATTTTTGTTATTTACTAACTGACATTGATGTGCCGCAGAATGCGCATTAGTCCCTAAGAAAAGTACTCGATAACAGTAAATGGTTTAACATTTTTTATCAGAAAAGCGTGTTTTTTAACTATTTTTTATTTATGTTCTTTTCTACTGAAACTATTCAAGTAATGTCAACGTCAGCGATTTAATGACGTTACTTACTGACTGACATAGATATACTAAGATAATACGCATTAGAATTTAAGAAAAGTACTCGATACTTCGATGTATCGATAATTTTGTGTCGATACTTTTATTAGTACGATACTTTTTTTTTTCGATACGAACGATTGGAGTTTGTGGACGCTTGCTAAGGTTTGCAAGTGTGTATTATTACCTAAGCCTGCCCATATAGTATTGACAATTATATTGTGTGTGCGGCTAGCCATAGTACGGTCGAATAGTAGTAGTTGCCATGAAGTAGGGATGCCCGATGTTAGAAAAACATTGAAGCTAAAGCATCGAGGTTCGATAAAAATCCAAAGAACTATTATTTATTTTTATTATTAATTTTATCGTTATTTTTTTCACATACCGTCATCAAAATATAATATAACTATAATATCATACGACATTTTAAATAAAACAAAAATCAAAAACATTAAAACATTGGGGTGTAAAAACGCATTGTCCGAATATTTATTGTCAATCGACTGAAAAAATTGAATGATGATGAATTTTGAAAGCACGTGAACGCGACAAAATTTCAATTATGTGGGATACATAATATTGATGTTTGCTAATATTGATGTTCTAATTAATGCAACTTCGATATTAAAACATCGATATTTTATCTGCTAACATCGATGTTCATCGAAAATCGATGGTCATCGGGTATCCCTACATCTGAAGTTATAGCAGAAGACCCGTGGCAGCCTTATCTTCGTTATTTTTGCATAAAAATATTTGCATATAAAACCTAAAAGTTTCTCAAGTTTAGTAGTATTTAACTATTGTTAAAATAAATATATCAATATTTTAAAATTTTCTTGGTAATAATATTAGAAATTAGGCTATCCATTGCCAGACACTTAGCATGGTTTCAATTTCCTGCCAGACTCCCCTAAACCCCAATAACTTATAAGCGCCTACGAAAATTATTGGAGTAGTCTTAATAACACACACAGTAATTAAGTACCACAGACAGTTATGATTATTCATTATTTGTTGCAGATCTACAATGTTTATATATCGATGGAAAATCACTCAACATGCAATGCTTCCAGAATTCGGCAGAAAGTGGGAAACGGAGTGTCTTAACACTAGGTTCCCTCTGCCTATCTTGCTGTGTGCGGATACAGCGTGAAGCTGATATTATATTTTATTAGTAATTTCATACCCCATACATTTTTTTTAACAATTTAAGAGATATACAGGGTGGAAGTGTCAGCGCTCCTTTTACGGGAACAGCATATAGGTAAAATATTTTAAACCATACCTAAAGAAATTAATCAAGATACCTCAACAGTTTAGACGTAGGATTTTTTTCATTTCACGATGTTTATCCATACCTGTATTTCGTGTAACGCAGTTACGCATAGAAACCAATAACGTAAACACATACTACTAGACAAATACTACTAGACAAATACTACTAGACAAATACTACTAGACAAATACTACTAGACAAATACTACTAAAGGTTAATCAACTTTGAACTTTGCCGCCAATACCTACTTTCTACGTTTCTTTTTGATAGGTTTGTCTACCTGCGTCGTTCTTGACAAATGGCGTTTTATATTACGACAGTAATTTTATTATTTATTTTGATTGAAAAAATCACTTTAATTTTTGCGAATTTTTTTTTATTGTATTAGGCTTCTATAGAGTAGTTAAAACTGTGGTTTCATTTAAAGTGGTGCTGACACTTCCACTCTGTAGACTCTGAAAATCTAACTGCCTTAGATACAGATTAAGCCAAACAGGTAATTGTTATAAGTACAGACTGTTTTCAATAAATAAAAATGATATATAAAAAAAATCTGTTATTTATTATTCTGGCGTCCTGATTATGGCGACAGAATCCCGACTTTATTCTTAAGACTTTTAACGCTTTTCGCAAGGTAAAATCTGGCAACGCTGCATGATACATATACAACTGAACAAAGGTTTGTTAAGTTTAATATTTAAAAAATATGATGTAATGCCATTAGTATATAATTTTTGTTTTATTTACATAGAATATTTCACAGCATATTAAAGTTGTCTTACACCCTATAGTTCAGTCGTGGTCGAGGGGGGCGGCGGGCAGCGCGGGCGGCACGAGGCGCGCGTCCGCCAGGTAGGGGTGCAGCAGCGCGGCGCGCGCCGACACGCGCTCGCTGGGCTCGTAGCGCAGCATGGCCTCGAAGAGCGCGGCGGCGTGCGGCTCGCGCGCCAGCGCCGGCGCCGGCAGCAGACAGCGCGCGGCGCGCGGCGGCCAGCGCGGGAAGGCGGCGCGCCAGTCGGGCAGCAGGCGCGCGCCGGGCCACACGGCGTCGCCGGGCGTGCCGAGCGCGCGGAACACGCGGAACAGCTGGTCGATCTCGCTGTCGCCGGGGAACAGCGTGCGCCCGCCCGCCATCTCGGCATATATGCAGGCCAGGCTCCACACGTCCACGGCCGTGGAGTAGAACTTGGCGCCGAGCAGGATCTCGGGCGCGCGGTACCACAGCGTGATGACCTCGTGCGTGTAGGCGCGCACGGGGATGCCGAAGGCGCGCGCGAGCCCGAAGTCCGCCAGCTTGATGTGCCCCGCGGTGTCCACCAGCAGGTTCTGCGGCTTGAGGTCGCGGTGCAGCACGCGGTGTGCGTGGCAGTACGCAATGCCCTCCAGCAGCTGCTTCAGATAACTCTGCAATATGAAAAGAAAAATTCTAAATCATGCGCGTAGGAAGGAGTGAGGGAGCCGGGTGAGCCGTGCAATGTGTCTTCATGAGGAACCATTCAAACAGCGTAGGGGACAGCACGCAGCCTTAGGGAACGCCAACGTTCACGGGCATGTGTTCGGAGCAAAAACAGCGACCCTGTTGCTGCGCCCAGTGAGGTAATTGGCGATCCACTTACATAAATTCTCGGGAAGCCCATAGGACGAAAGTTTAGAAAGGAGCGCCTCTTGCCACATTCGATCAGAAGCGTCAATCAATAGCCGCAGCCCAGCGATCGGTCAGGTAGACCAGAAGACCACCACTTGAGCTGCCGGTTGTAATATACATAAAAGTAAGTCATATAAAAAGCAATCTGTTTTAGTATACTAGGTATATTTTTTTATATGTATTGTGTTTAATTTGTATTGTACACTTGTATATTGGCTGAAGGTACATATTATTAAAAAGAGTAAAAAAATATATTTTTTAAAATGTTAGTTCAACTCAACCCAGCATCCACCAAGAAGTTGTTTTATTAAAATATTAAAGTGAGACCATAAAAAATCTTAAATTTTTTTAACTTCACTCTATAACCCGCATATAGCAGAGTACGAAACCTGAGAACATATTAAGACACTCTGCACCAATTCGATTTATTAAAAAACTAGCGACCCGCTCGCGGCTTCGCCCGCTTTAACTATTGAATTATTCATATAATGAATAATTCAATAGTTAAAGCGGGCGTGAAAATTATTTAAACCTTAACGCAACCCACATTTTCGTAGTTCCAATAAGGATGTTCCAATTGTTTAAAAAAAACACACTTAAACAAATGACACAAACAACAGAAAACTTAAACGAAAGAAATTATAAACAACAGACTACCTACTATTCTCTTACCCAAAAATACTTAAACGAAAGATGTAACCAACTATGCCGCGATGAAATACATTATAATTATTGGGTAACTCCAAAATACGTGCAATCGCTTCTAAATTTACTTTGCTATAGAGCCAGGTGCAGAATTGAAGCATTCTCTCGTCCATCTCCGTAGTAGCTCCGAACGACATCTGGGCGTTGGTTCCCTGGCCGTGGTCTCAAGCGACAACTTGCTCTAGAGCAGACACAGAGAGAGGGGTGCGGGACGGGATTGGAAGGATTATCAAATGCCATCTAGTCAGGTGAGACCCTCGGTTTCCTGAGGGAGGCCCAGCTTAAACGACCAAGGATCAATGCAAGACTCATGAGTCGCATTTGGAGGACAGAAAATCCCTCGTCAAGTCATCTGGCGTCTGACCTCGGGCGGCCGGGTATGCCACGGAGTGCTGCTCCTTAGGTGCAGGTGACCCGATACATTGGCACAGCGAAATGCGTTGGACACGAGACGACCAATGTGTACCTCCAAGCTTTCTATTTTTAGGTTGCGGTGATGCGTGGTGTTTCCCACGTAGTGTGGCGCCTGCGTCACTCGACGGATGATGAGGTTCTAGACCACCTGCAGGATTTCTCGTTCAGTGATATTCGCTAGGGCGTTGTGATGTCATCAGTGTATAGTGCGTAGAGAGCAGGTGACAAAATGCTGCCCTGGGGAACAACGGCAGCGATCGAGTCGCTGCTAGACCTCGAACTTTCAACTCTCAAGCTAAATATCCTGTCACTGAGGCCGGGAGGCAAAGACATGCGCGAAGTGCTGGGGGGTGCCGGCTCTGAGCACTTAATGAAGTAGGCCCGGGTGCCAGACACCGTTGAATACGCGTGCTACGTCGAAGAAGACTGCTATTGCACTCTCCTTTCGGTTGATCGCTGTTACGGCGTAGTGTAACCAGAGTGGTATACCCGCTCGCCAAACTGCTCGCTTCGTGGGTGGATGTACGACTGGAGAAGTGAGAGGAATAACTTCTCGAACAGCTTGATGACCGCGCTAAGGAGGGTTATAGATCGGTATCCATCAGGCTGCTATGGGCTCTTCCCAGCCTTGGGCAACATGATGAGCAAGCCCTCTTTTCATGCCCGGGGGAAAGAAGCCAGGCGGTTGCGGCGGATCCATTTTTATAAGCAAAATGTCGCGGGCGCGGGGGGACGCGTGGTGGTCGGCGAGCCGTTAGCGAGCGAGGCGTTGGCGAGCCTTTTTAGTACCGTAATTTCAAATATGTGCTACTAATCTTCTAAAGTACTTATTAAAACGAAAAACAGTAAAGAACATTTTGATCTACATTAAATGGCCAAGGTAACTAATATACTTATTTATATACTGAGAGTAAGGGATAAACATGACTCGTCGATATAGCTTTTCTCTAAAACTATTTGTAATTTCGAAATATTGTAAAGAGCAAAATTTATCTTTGTTTAACGTAGAAAATTAATAATTTATTTAAAAAGATAAGGATTAATATCATTATGGACACACATCCCTCCCAATATGAAAATATATTTAAATTACTATCTAATTTCCGTCTCCTCTACGCTTTCATTAGTAAGATTTAAACGATTTTTATTTGCATTTCTTGTTCTATGACCTATATTTGAACGACTTTGTCGTGGTATAATAAAATTAAAAAAGGAAATATTTAAAAAGGTAAAGAAAATAATAAAAGAACAGAAGAAGAGTAAACAAAATAAACAACAGGATACTTAAACGAAAGAAATGATAAACAAAAGCCTACCTACTGTTCTCTTAAACTAAAATACTTAAACTTCTCTAGATAGAGATATACATATCTCTTCTAGATAACATATCTCTTCTGTAGATAGAGAAGAGATATGTTATAGTCAATTTTTTACTGAAGAACATATGGCTGAAATTCGCATACCGTAACCTAATATTATTATTTTTTTATATAATATTTTGAAAGTGTTATTCCCCACTTAGGAAAGACAATATTTTTTTTAAGAAACGCATAAAAAAATTCGGGCTCTACGATGGAAGGCTTATTCGCAGCGACCCCTACCAGCCATTTAGAGGGCTGCAACAATCCATCCGCCACGCACATGATACAGGAGGCCACTGACTATCCCTCCGCGCCCGCAGTTTTACGGTGTATCCAGCAAACAGTAATGTCAAAAAACTCCGTTCCCCACTTTTTATCGATTTTTTTCTTAGCATTGCGTGTTGAGTGGCAGAACTCAACGCGCAAAACCCGGTTTTTACCTTGGTGCCAGAGCTAAGAAATGAAAATATTAAGAAATAATAATTCATTCATTCAAGTACGACCCGAACCCACAATCGTCGCGTTACAGTTTACCACCCTTGTGCCCGTGCACCACGACGGCTCTCAAGACAAAAGTAGATTCTCTCGTTTGTTGCAGCGATATACAAGGCGATCAAGCTGAGGCTGCTTTGGGTTCGCTTCTAACTGGGGATAACAAGGGTATTCTTTTTAGCGGCGTGTATGCCATTATCCTCAGCTTCATTAGGCAAACTCAAGGAGTTTTGGGAGAGTGCCAAGTGAGTTGCCATGTTCTAAGTAGTATTAGAGGGTTTGGAGAATTTATATTCAATGAGCGAATGAGACTGGAAAGATTACCTGGTACTGGTGGTGTCGTAAGAGGCGACTAAAGTACGTGTGGTAGAGTCACGTCGCCAGCAATGGCAACACGCTGGGCAGACTCGACCGGATCATTACCACCCCCGGCATTTAAAACCGGCGTGAATTAGTGGCTTTATGCCACTGCGTTTCGCATCAGGTAATGCCGGGCTCCGGAGCCCAATCCACCTTACAGGCAGGCAACGCACCTGCAGCTCCTCTGGTGTTGCACGGGATCGTGGGCGGCGGTAATCACTTACCATCAGATGACCCGAACGCTTGTTTGCCTTGTCTTTTCCATAAAAAAAAAAGATTATGTAGGGAGCTATTATTTATATTTATAGTTTATTTATTATAATATGTGTCATTGTAGTGTTGATGTACGTCAATATTATAATTTATTTATTTATCATTTATATACACACACGCTTAATAGAATTTATATATAATTATTATAACAAGTATTCGTATTTAGTATATTTATATGAAAGCGCTCGCTGCCGTCGATTGAACCGTGGAGTAATATTTACTCCTACTTCCTTGTCGACGGCATATTTAAGATCTAACAGTCGATGCTTGCCACTCGATACGCTTTCCATACGTTCCTTTGTCTTATCTAGTATTCTATTCCAAATTCGTATCTTTCGTGTTCTGTTATATATTTATGTTTGTGGTTGACTTTCTTATATACTGTACCGTTTTTAATTGTGATTTTACCATTTGTGTTATCACTGTATGTACATTTAAAGTGGTGTTGATTAATCTCAGTGCTAAACGTGAGTAGACTTATTATTCACCATCAACACTACAATTATATAAAGAAAGAGTTTCAACGAAGCTGTGACAGCTATAGAAACTGGAAATGTTGAAGTATGCTGGTAGAGCCTTGTGGAAGCAGCGACAGAGGTATGTGGCAAAGGAATTTTTATCAAAAACGTGCTACAAATGGTGGGATAATGAAATGTAAGATGCTGTAGAAAAAAGATGAAACCATGGTAGGATTATAAGGCCTCGGGTAAAGATAAGAGGAAGAGCTGTAAAAGCACCTAACCAACGCCACCTTGACAAAGATGAAGCGTAAAAATTCATAAAAAGTCATAGATAAAAAGTTAACAAACTAATTCCGGGAAAACACGAACTTTTTTTGTCAAAAAACATTAGTGATTTCCGAGGTTGTTTTCTATTATTATTATTTTTTATGAAAAAGGACAAGGCAAACGAGCGTTCGGGTCACCTGATGGTAAGTGATCACCGCCGCCCACGACCCTGTGCAACACCAGAGAAGCTACAGATGCGTTGCCGGCCTTTAAGGTGGGTTGGGCGCCGGAGCCCGTCATTACCTGATGCGAAACGCAGTGGCATAAAGCCACTACTTCACGCCGATTTTAAATGCCGGGGGTGGTAATGATCCGGTCGAGTCTGCCCATGCGTGTTGCCATTGCTGGCGACGTGACTCTACCACACGTACTTTAGTCGCCTCTTACGACACCACCAATACCAAGATGATCCTATTCTAGCCCGGGATCACAAGGCACGAAACCTACAAGGAAAACTTTTGAAGGACAGGGAAAAATATAAACAGAACGGATACACCTTTTGCAGTGATTGCTGTAAGTCTACAAGAAAATGTATGAATGTGATGACACCTTTGCCTCAGGTAACAGCGAAACGCTGAATCTTAATGTAAGCGATGGCGATATCAGTATAATAGAACTAAAATACGCTCGAGTAAATCCGGAATGTGGTAGGGCAGCGGGAGTAAATAAAGTTACTGCCAAGCTGATTTAAAGATTGCAATCTATGCTGGAAATCAGGGGAGGTTCTTAGTCCTGGAAGGTGCACATTTTTCCCTCCACGCGATCACGGAAACTTGTTTGATTGTAAACAAAAAAAATATTTGCTTTTGCGGAATTGGTAAAGGTGGTTGACAGGGTTATGTAAAAGAAATTAAAGTACAATCTGCCCCGTTACAATGTGAGCAGACCCTTGCTGCAGGCTGTAAAGTCTCTTTACAGAAATCACTCAGCCTGCGTGAGAGTAGAAGCTGGCATTACGCCTTGGTTTAACATCAAATCAAGTGTTAAACAAGTTTGCGTCATGTCAGCTTGGTTGTTCATTGTATTTATTATTATTGTGTTGGATAGTATGTCTTCAAGGAGTGAAAGAAATTGACTTTGGAGTGGAAGTAGATATCTTGAAGATTAAAATTGACTTTTGTACTGGATGATGCAATGTTCATTGCATTATCAGAATGCGAGTTGCAAGCATTGGTTAACACTATGAAAGCAAGGTGTAAAAATAATTATCTAGGTCTGAATGCAAGTATTGAAAAGGTTCTGGTATTTGAAAGTAATGAAGAAAAAACGGAATGCAAGATCAATGTAAATGGAAATATTCAGTGGCGTAGCTAGGGTATTTGCTGCCTGGTGCAGCTTAGGACTTGATGCCCTTTAAAATGGTCAAAATAATTTCAGATATCAAAACACAGTAAAGTAGATATATACGGCATTCAGAGGGTGCAGTGACTAATATCTATCTGATATTTGTTCTTGAGCATACGGGTACGCGACCCCGGATCCTCGAGCCACCACTTGTTATAACCTCCGTCCAGTCCGTAAAAGTGGTGTCCCCTTCTTTTAATCCCCTCCTTTTTCCTACCCTCTCCTTCTACCCATCCTTCCCCCTTTTCTATCTGTCCTATTCCTCTCCCCCCGGTTTCTCCCCACAAAGAGGTTTTGGAGGTCAGATGGCAGTCGCTCCATTTAAAAACCGCTATTCGCCGCTACAATGGAAAGTTCGCATATGAAACTGGGTACGACTAGGGCGTCGCTGCTAAATGACGCGCAGGCGCATCGCCCTACACCTGCAATAAGTGGGCAAGGGCTACCGTGTCAAGTACGGGCACAGCTGAAGCAAGTACCCAGACGGAACCTCTGCTTTGCAACGTGGAATATTGGCTCTCTAACCGGACGATGCAGGGAACTCGCAGATGTACTCATGAGACGTCAGGTCTAGTGTGCTTTCCTCCAGGAAACTCGCTGGAAGGGCAATAAGTCCCGTAACATCGGACAG
>JAAIXJ010000679.1:15556-38791 GCA_013403705.1 Heliconius hermathena | reverse complement strand
CNGAAAAATATTTTTTTACTTTGTAGTAAATCAAGATAATTAATGTTGAAAGTATGTTATAACGGGTGTACTGTGCCGAGGCAGAGCTGCGCGAGGCGTGCGCGCTGGTGGGCGTGGACGCGGACGCGCTGGCGCAGGCGCTGGGCGCGGCGCCCGCGCGCGACGACGGCTCGCCCGACGACGACGCCGGCGCGCCCGACGACGACGCGGGCGCGCCCGCCGGCGCCGAGTGGGCGCGCGCGCTGCGCGACCGCCTGCTGTGCGCCACCTACGCGCGCCTCTTCACGTGGCTCGTGACCGCCGTCAACGACGCGCTGCGCCCGCCCGACGCCGCCGCGCGCCGCTCGCTGGGCGTGCTGGACGTGTACGGGCTCGAGGCGCTGGCGCACAACGGGCTCGAGCGCCTGCTCATCAACTACGCGGCCGAGCGCGTGCAGGCCGCCGTCACCGCCGCCACGCTGCGCCGCGAGCAGGACGAGTACGCGCGCGAGGGGCTCGCCTGGGCGCCGCTGCCCTACGCCGACCACGAGCCGCACGCCGAGCTGCTCGACACCGGCCCCGACAGCGTGCTGGGCGCGCTGCGCGACGCCTCCGCGCGCGGCGCGCCCGACGCCGCCTTCCTGCAGCGCCTGCAGCGCCGCCGCCACCCGCGCTTGCTCGTGCTGCCGCCGGATCGCTTCCAGTGAGTGCCCCCGCCATCGACCCACCCCCTCACGGCTCACGTGACCCACCACTGCCTCCCGCGCCCGCAGGGTCGTGCACTTCGGCGGCGCGGTGGTGTACAGCGCGCGCGGCATCGTGCAGAAGAATCGTGACACGGTGTGCCGGCGGTGCGTGGGCGTGCTGGGCGCGGCGCGGGAGCCGTTGCTGGCAGCGCTGTTCGCGGCGGGCGGCGGGGGCGCGGGCGGGGCGGGCGCGGGCTCGCCGCGGCGGCCGTGCGCGCTGGCGTGCCGGCAGCGCGCGCTGGTGGGCGCGCTGGTGCGCCGCCTGCCGCCCGCGCCGCGCCTCGTGCGCTGCCTGCGTGCCGACGCCGCCTTGCGCCCGCACCGCTTCGACGCCGCGCTGCTGCGCCACCAGATACGCACTCAGGGGTGAGGACACTTATACTGTATTCTTCATACTTGAAAGTAAACATTTTTGAAATGATGTTGTCTGTTGTTATTATAGTATTATGGACATGGCGCTGTTGCGGCGCGCGGGCTGGTGCGAGTCCATGTGCGCGCGCAGCGTGGTGTCGCGGTACGGCGCGCTGCGGGGCGGGGGCGGGGGCGGGGGCGGGGGCGGGGGCAGCGCGCCGCCCTCGCCGGCGGAGCGCGACGACCCGGTGCGGGCGGCGCGGGCGCTGCTGCGCTCGTTGCCCATACCCAGCGCCGAATTCGCTTATGGACGTACGAAAGTCTTTATTCGTAGTCCGAGAACGGTACGTTACATTAAAAATCAAATCAGTTTCACGCTGTATCCCGCACACAGCAGGGTAGGCAGATTAAAGTTCTTTTTATAATTTATGTCATTAAGTGCTATTAAGAACTAAGTAATAAGTGGTGGTAAGGTGTCTAGGTGAAGTCTAATTCATGTACTTTTTTTAATTGTTTTTTTAAATAATTTTTATGGAAAAAACAAGCGTACGGATCACCTGATTGATGGTAAGTGATCACCGCTGCCCACGACCCAGTTCGTAACGACCTGCAAACACTACCGCAGATACGCTATTCCACAGTTGAGTGGCGCGTGGAAGGAAGGAAGTTCCTACGAAACCGCACAATAGTAGATTGCCATGTATCCAGGTGGTGTGGATGATACTTGAGTTTGTGACGTACTGTGGCGGTTAGAAAATTCGGCGGCAGGTAATAGGTCAAACAGTTTTCCAGAACACTTCCCATGATAAATGCGATAGAGAACGCACAGCGAGGAGACATCTCTACGCAAAGCCAATGTATCAAGCCCTGTACAGATCATTGGGTCCCAAACGATTTGAACGACTCTACGTTGTATGCGATCAAATGGATCAAGCTGATACTGGGGTACACAGAGAACAGTACTCCATATGAAGCCGAACCTGGGCCCTATACAGGGCCAGTCGGTGTTTTGGCGTGAAGTACTGTCTCGCTCTGTTGATGACCCCCAGTTTCTTTGAGGCCAACTTGGCCTTGCTTTCCGCCAACTTGGCTTTGCTTTCCGCTTTCAGATGATCGCGATACTGGCAGTCACTCGAAATGCTAGGGCCCAATGTACCTATACTGGGCGTGGCTATTATGGGGAGTACTGGCGACACGACAAATGGTTTTTTGTGTGGTTAACGCGCAAACTTGTGCCTGTTTGGGATTGAATTGAACCAAGTCCCTTTCACAATTATTTATAAAAACATAAAAATGCTGATGGAATAACATTTGCTCATAAGTTTTGATATCTTTGTCAAAACGATTGAAATATCACCTTGCAATTTTCAATTATTTTTTGGCATATTGCCAAAATACCATAATGTGACTTATTTATGAGAGAAAGATATACGGTGTCGCGGATTTTATTTTGGAAGTAATGAAACCAAATGTTTTTGTAGTACAATGAACTTACATATGTAATATGTTGGATGACGGACCAACCGGAGTAAATAACACACAATTGTATTTATCTAAAATAGAAAAGTTTAGTATTATTATAAAATTAAACATTCCACTTAATTAAGATTAAATATTTACACATCGTGAATTGTTATCTACTAACCTTAAATAGAAAAATCGACAATTAAAGATTTTTACTTCCAATATTTTGTAGTTTCAGACAATGAGAAATAAAAATTAAATTACTTGACAAGCAGGTTTAAAATCCCCATCTTGAGTCTGCTGTCATTGTCATTTTTTAAGTGCCACATCATACATGTTAGGCAGCACACACATACACAACATACAGTATACAAAGCTTACTCATACATTTAACTATTTCTGCAGCGTACGCGGTTAAAGTAATACGATGGCGTTCCTAATTATTGCTATTTATTTATTTAAGACTTACTAAGAATTAAACCGTAATGTAATATAGCCTATAGCATTCCTGAGGAATGTAGCTTTTATACAAAACAAAAAAATAAAAGCGACCAGTAGTTTCAGAGATTTAGTTGGCGTTTAAGCAAACAAACAAACAAACAAACAAACTCTTCCGCTTTATTTAATTACTATAGATTCCGTAACTTTATTATACAGAGTGTTTTTGTTAGCACCACTTTCAATGAAACCACAGTTTTTACTACTCTATAAAAGTCTAATACATTTTTTTTCCCAAAATTGAAAAGTGTTTTGTTTAAACAAAATAAATAATAAAGTTATCGTTATAAAATAAAAAGCCATTTTTCAACAACGACGCACGCAGACATAAACTTATCAAAGGGAAACCGCCGCATATGCCTCATTCCGAAATCGAGTCGTAGGTATTGTCGGCGAAGTTCAAAGTTGTTTAACCATTTGAAGTATTTTCGTAATAGTATTAACGTTACTAGGTATCTATGCGTCACTGCGTCACACGAAATACAGGTATGGATAAACATCGTAAATGAAAAAAAAATCCTACGTTTAAGCTGTTGAGGTATCTTGATTAATTTCTTTAGTTATGGGCTTAAAATATTTTACCCTATGTGCTGTTCTCTTAAAAGGAGCGCTAACGCTTCCACCTTGTATACACGTATACTCACAGCCATAAAAGATTTATAAACTCTTTGGAGGCGAAAATTTGGCGTAATCTTTATTTCTCGTTCCTATCGTACGTCTATGACTATTTTTACTATGACATTGAATATGTAGTCGTGGAAAAAGTATATAGTATACAAATTGTGAAGCAACTGTAACAGCAATTGTGCTCTTACATTTTAAATAGAACTCACAGCTCTTTTTTGGAGAATGAATATTGAATTAAAAATTTCTGCAACACTGACCCATAATAGCGTTCTGAGATAAAATACCATGAAAATCTCTCTCATTTGTCTCACTTTTTTACTTGCGGTTGCAGTAGAGCTGAGTTTAGCAAGTGCTTCCAGATGAAAGTACCACTGCCATTTGGAATCTATAGTTATACCTACGAAAACTGCTGATTCCGACACATTGAGAGTTTCCCTCTTAATTACAAGACTAAAAGTCACTTACTTCCAAATACGACGTTTATTTTTATGTTTAAAATATACAAGTCCAAAAATCACATACAATACAATACTATAGTTAAGAAAGTGCGAAATAAGAGAAAGTCAAGACAAGCACAAGCACAATGGAAGGTGTATGGAAATAACAAGCAAGTAAAGAAGAAGAAATTGTAAAAAAGCACAGAATTTATAAAAGCACGTGGAGATAGTTACATGCAAGCGAGTGACATGCTTCGCGTCGCATATTGCCAGCGACTGATTTGACCTCTGCGTGTGCGCATGTCGCGTCTTCAATAAAGTGGGAATAGGGATGTCAATGATCTAGTGTCGATATGCATATGGCTTTATATATTATAAATAATAATTTATTTATCCTTGCTCCCAATAGTCGAGATCGATCCACCTATATTAGTTTATCTGGAGGATCACTGATTGATCAATGACCGTCAATATGGCTTCTACCATGGTTACTCAACCGGTGATCTTCTGGATCTGGATAGCTTGATAGTTAGTCTGGACATGGCGAAAGTCTTCGATTGAGTGTGACATGGTGCGCTCCTTGCAAAACTTCCATCTTACGAACTTCCCGAGAATTTATGCAGGATCGCCGGCTTTCTCACTGGGCGCAGAGAATCACGGATGTTTTCGACCGTTTTTGCTCTGATTACATGCCCGTGATAGCGGGCGTCCTCTAAGGCTGCGTGCTGTCCCTACTTTGTTTCTTCTGCATATCAATGACATGTTAGTGACATGAATGAAAGGACATTAATTGCTATGCATAAGACTTTTTCATCTGGTGATGAAAATGTCAAAATTCATCTGGTGATAAAATTGCCAAAATATTCTTTAACTCAACATTTTATCTACATAGTTGTAATTACATGATTTCTTAGTATTACTACTGCTTTCGAAGGAGATGGTGGCACTGAACATGTTACTTTAATAGGTATTTCGGAAAAATATTTTTAAAAACAATTTGCCATTTATAAATATGAATGTAATATTAAATTGTTAACTTTTAATAGGTTCACTGACAGCTCTAGATCTCTCAGTTGCAGTCGTTATAACATCCCACGTAGCTTTAATTTTGTTACTAGACTAGCGGCCCGTCCCGACTCCGTCCGTGTCAAAATAGGCGAAAAAATTAAAATGATTTAAAGCCATTACAATATTTCTGTATATTCAATACGTTTGGTTTTATTTTCTTTAGGCATCAAAATATGTTGGTTATCACCGCATCCGGATCTAAATCCCTTAAATCAATTCCGATATGCTTGAAAGTTTGTCCCTGCACTTTATTGATTGTGACGACAAATGATGTTCTAACTGGAAATTGTATCCTTTTAAAACTAAAAGGTAAATCTGTTGGTATCATGGGAATTCGTGGAATCAGCACCGTCAGCCCAATGGCTGGTCTAGTAAAAACTACGGCCTCTATGACATTACTTCGCTGAAATTTCACTTGTTTCTATTGCCTTTACATAAACTTGGTGGGGGTAGATTTTGCAACAAAATTATTGCTGTGACGATTTTGAGTGTAATGTACCGCATCTTCTTATTCCATAACCGCATCAATGGAAACATAATTGACGCTGTCACCTGGTAATTTAGCTATTATTTTTCATTGATACATTCAACGTTTGAATTTTTCGCAGCTAAAATTGCCCTCTCACATATCCATTGATGATTGGTTTAGTGTATATTGTCTACATTTGGGTACACTTTTAATATTAGGTCTTCAATATTTGTCACAATTCCACCAAGGTCTTTATCTCAGAATTTTTTTGTCGCTTTATTAAGTTACCTTTCCTTTCCCGATTAATAAAAGTTTGTTTTGGAAATCTTAGGTTCCTCCACCGTGATAACTCCTCATGTTAGTAGAAGGCTTTAGAAATGATACAGATTTCCATAATGGGGAAGACTTCAAACATGACTTGATAATGTCTGCTCTAGTTCCCCTAATCACCACAAGCAATGTTTGTTAAAGTGTTGAATTTCGTAGATCCTTAAGCGTCCTGTCTAAAGCCTCTATGTGAGCTCTATGAGACATGGTGTACTCATCCCATACTATAATATGAGGCTTGCATCTTGAAGCACTTTGCCCAAAGGGGTATTTTTTTGGAATGGAGCACACATTATCTTTATCAAGTGAAACATTCAGGAGCAACTTAAATGTAGAGTGAGCAGTTCTTCCATCCCTCAATAATGTTGCTGCAATACCTGATGACGCAACGTCTATTTTTCCCTATGCCCTAACTTTGGCTAGTATTAAATTGGTCACAAATATCTTTCCCGTGCCTAAAAAAATATATTTTGCCTTTATCGGCCAAAACACTCTCTACAACTGAATTGTAAGTAAATAGTAATTTGGAAACATTATCATAAATAATATTATTTAAATCATAAATGTCATATGATTTCCGTAAAATTTCTTCAGGAGGTTCTATATTATTTTAATTATTACGAATCGGGGGGAAAAAAAACAGTCTTTAAACGGTTTTTCGGACATTTCATAATTTTTATTTTCAATCAATATCAGACCTTCATTATGTATTTCTTAAGTGCAACGCAAAGGGTGATCTTGATTTTCATTACGAACTCTATTTATTATATCCTTACATAAATTATTACAATTTTTTCTCCATAATTCCATCCAGTGGTTCAGATGGCTGACAAAATATTAATATAATAGCAAATAGCTTTTATATTAATATTAGCGGATGATTCAGAAACAGCAGCATCTGAAAGAGTTTTTTCCCAATGTTCATCTCCTTCTAATAATCCCAGTTCTTTGCAAACGCTTTGGTACGTGGCCATAGTAATATTGTTTACGATTCTAAGATTTTCGAAAGAAAGATTTCCACGTACGTTCATCAATAGCATTCTTAAGTAAAAATATTCCGTTTGTGCTGAATGAACATTTTAAACACGGCCTAAAGCCGAATCTTTTTTTATACCAGGGAACCCAAATAAATTCATTCATCAATTTCGGGTGAAATTGAAATATATTCTTTGGCCGTTGGCAAATGGACAGTTAAATGAATTGCTGCCGGGTAGCGCTCGTGGATAGGAAACTGAAATATTCTCCAAACAGCTTCGGAGGAATGTAGCGACCATTAATATATTTTTCGGCCTTGTGGTTGATTGTACAGTGATCGTAACTTGATTACAACCCTTATGTATATACTTACAAATATATGTTATGGCTTTAAATGAATGGCAAAATTCTACATTAATGTTTCAATTAAAAATTCGCAATAAAACTGGATTATAAGTAGGGTTACCATAATTACGAAGAGCCAAGCCGGGACGCAGAAGAGAAAGAGGCTCATTTTCATTTTGCTTTTCGCTTAATTTGTGTTTTTCATATTTGAAATGCAATCAAAATTATTATGAATTGAAAACATATTAATAAATGTGAATATATTTTTTATTAAAAAGAAAAAGAGACAAAGTACAATTAATACAAACAACACAAAAAAATTACCCATATTTATTATTCACCCACGCTTGCTTTATATTTTTCACTAGAGTGCTCTTTCTTCAGAATCGTTTTGTCGTGCTTAATTTTGTCATAAAATTCACTGCAACATGTCATATGTTCAAGTTGAGTTTGCACGTAAGCAAGGCTTCCACAACGCATTCTTCCATCCTCCCCCGATCGTCAGACCACGTTTTTTTTATCTGTGAAAAAAATCTTTCCACTGGCGCTGAAGTACCGGGTAGACACATAGCAAACTCCACAATTTTTTTTTAAATTTGGCACCTCAATATGCTGCTTGTGAAAATGGGTGAATAGCTGGACCCATTTCTCGGAGTAATTAGCTTCATTAGAATTTTGGAAGAAGCTTTTTGCCAATAACACCTCATCAAACAGCTCATCAATCATTATTTGGGTTTTCGATTGAGGATTTTATTTATATTTTCTGCTGCTTTTTCGATTTCACTCCAGTTGAGCTCATTTTTCAAGCAGATCCACTCAAAATCTTCAGCTCCGTCGAAGCTCTTTTCCCACAATGTTAAATACAATATGCAGCGCTCATAAAAAGCGTGAACGTCACTCATGAAGTTTTCGACATTTATGGACTCTTTCAATTTATTTAAGAGCTGTTTAGCTGCTTGTGGAAGAAATTTGTTTTCCATCCTGTTTTGAAGATTGGTTTTTAACTTTGCCAACTCTATATCTACATCTGTCGCCGTTGAGTTAGTTTTCTCCATAGACTCAATGGACTTGTTGAATACATTTAACTGTCCGAGCACAAACCAAAAATAAAGTGCTCCAATTTCTGTTGTGAAGAACTGTCGCAATGCGAGCGGGCAGCTTACTTGAGCAAGAAAATAAGATTTCAAGTCTTCGTATAGCTGCAGGATCCTTTCCACAGCTGGTAATAAAGACAGAAATCTTGTATTTCCATGTTTCACAAATTTTTTGTACTCGATGTCAGCTGTCTCACAAAACTCTTTTAAGTTTGTGACGCGTACAGTATATATACAAAAATATTTGTATATTTTAACAACGACAGCCTCTATTTCGACAGGCAGACCATCAACTGCATGTTGAATTGTATTGTGAATGATGTGTGCGCTGCAGCCAATGCCTTTTATGTTAACGTCAAGACCTTCCTTGAGCCTGGAATAGACGTTGTTGGTGCCTCGCCTGTTTACCCCTCCGAAATTCGTATTACAGTTATCACCACAGAAAGCAGCCACCTTGTTTTCTATTTCATGTCTTTTGATTATCGACATTATGTGATTTGCCAAGATTTCAGACGTTTCTCCGACGACAGATCGAAAATTGGGTAACTTTACAGATATACCTTTCACAGGTACAAAGTACCTCACAACTATTGGTGCCAATTTAACATCATGTCTGTTTGATGTATCTGTTGAAATGTTCAAAAAATTGCATTCTTTTAGCTCATAGTGTAATTCATCTCTTGCCATCGCACTCTGGATAATGGTAGAACAACGGCAGATCAAAATTCATTTTTACTAAAGTCGTCCCTGACGCATTTTTTATTTTTTTAAATAGTATAATAGTGGACCTTTAATGTAATGAATTATTTTTTCGTGAATTACATTTGGAATATATTTTTTTTTTATTGTGAGAAATTGTAATACGTAAGATTGTCTGTTTCAGGTTGTTCGCATCGATATTTTAAACATAATTTCCTTAAAAAAATATGCAAATAGGTATAAAGTGTTATATATTTTTAAAAAGCCTATAGTATGTAGATTTTAAAACAATTATTATATTGTGGATTTTGTGACTATATTCCTATAAAAAATATTAACAATAAGTGAAGAGAAAAAAGGTACGTGTTTAAAGTTCATCGAGACTTTTGACAGTTACCGACGTCTACCGACGCGTTACATTTCATGTTGTTTTATAGTCCAGATATTCATAAATAACATTTATAAAAATCAGCTGCGGATTCGAGCAGTTTTAGAAGTTATCACGAAAACTACGATACAAGTCAGGGAACAAGAAAACTCTATCTATTGAAATTTCTAATATTGTACTATTTAATTGATTAGATTGCGGTAAATGTCAATTAAATTATTGTTATTTATTGATAAAAGAGCGTTTATTACTCATCAAAAAAATGCACACTACCTTCATTTATAAAATTATATAAAAAGAGTGAATTAATTTAATAAAACTATTACATATTAGCAATAAAATTACTAACAGACGTTTGATTGTTAAGTGTCTTCACAAAATTTCAAAATGGCTATTACTTTCAAGTATTCCAAGCGTGAATTATTACTCCCATACATTAAAAGAAGAAAAAAACTTGAAGCAATCAATATTAGCTATCAATATTTCTAAAGAGGCCAGTCGTGGCGCAGCGGCACGAAGTATGACTGTAAAACCGACTGGTTGTGGGTTCGATCCCCACTCGAGGAGATGAAATATTTACTTAAATTTATATTTCCATTTCTTCGCTGGTGTCCAGGTTAAGCGCGGCGTTGAGTTCTGCTCCTCCGCAATGCCTCCAGAATTCGGCAGAAAGTGATAAAAGAGCGTTTATTACTCATCAAAAAAATGCACACTACCTTCATTTATAAAATTATATAAAAAGAGTGAATTAATTTAATAAAACTATTACATATTAGCAATAAAATTACTAACAGACGTTTGATTGTTAAGTGTCTTCACAAAATTTCAAAATGGCTATTACTTTCAAGTATTCCAAGCGTGAATTATTACTCCCATACATTAAAAGAAGAAAAAAACTTGAAGCAATCAATATTAGCTATCAATATTTCTAAAGAGGCCAGTCGTGGCGCAGCGGCACGAAGTATGACTGTAAAACCGACTGGTTGTGGGTTCGATCCCCACTCGAGGAGATGAAATATTTACTTAAATTTATATTTCCATTTCTTCGCTGGTGTCCAGGTTAAGCGCGGCGTTGAGTTCTGCTCCTCCGCAATGCCTCCAGAATTCGGCAGAAAGTGATAAAAGAGCGTTTATTACTCATCAAAAAAATGCACACTACCTTCATTTATAAAATTATATAAAAAGAGTGAATTAATTTAATAAAACTATTACATATTAGCAATAAAATTACTAACAGACGTTTGATTGTTAAGTGTCTTCACAAAATTTCAAAATGGCTATTACTTTCAAGTATTCCAAGCGTGAATTATTACTCCCATACATTAAAAGAAGAAAAAAACTTGAAGCAATCAATATTAGCTATCAATATTTCTAAAGAGGCCAGTCGTGGCGCAGCGGCACGAAGTATGACTGTAAAACCGACTGGTTGTGGGTTCGATCCCCACTCGAGGAGATGAAATATTTACTTAAATTTATATTTCCATTTCTTCGCTGGTGTCCAGGTTAAGCGCGGCGTTGAGTTCTGCTCCTCCGCAATGCCTCCAGAATTCGGCAGAAAGTGATAAAAGAGCGTTTATTACTCATCAAAAAAATGCACACTACCTTCATTTATAAAATTATATAAAAAGAGTGAATTAATTTAATAAAACTATTACATATTAGCAATAAAATTACTAACAGACGTTTGATTGTTAAGTGTCTTCACAAAATTTCAAAATGGCTATTACTTTCAAGTATTCCAAGCGTGAATTATTACTCCCATACATTAAAAGAAGAAAAAAACTTGAAGCAATCAATATTAGCTATCAATATTTCTAAAGAGGCCAGTCGTGGCGCAGCGGCACGAAGTATGACTGTAAAACCGACTGGTTGTGGGTTCGATCCCCACTCGAGGAGATGAAATATTTACTTAAATTTATATTTCCATTTCTTCGCTGGTGTCCAGGTTAAGCGCGGCGTTGAGTTCTGCTCCTCCGCAATGCCTCCAGAATTCGGCAGAAAGTGATAAAAGAGCGTTTATTACTCATCAAAAAAATGCACACTACCTTCATTTATAAAATTATATAAAAAGAGTGAATTAATTTAATAAAACTATTACATATTAGCAATAAAATTACTAACAGACGTTTGATTGTTAAGTGTCTTCACAAAATTTCAAAATGGCTATTACTTTCAAGTATTCCAAGCGTGAATTATTACTCCCATACATTAAAAGAAGAAAAAAACTTGAAGCAATCAATATTAGCTATCAATATTTCTAAAGAGGCCAGTCGTGGCGCAGCGGCACGAAGTATGACTGTAAAACCGACTGGTTGTGGGTTCGATCCCCACTCGAGGAGATGAAATATTTACTTAAATTTATATTTCCATTTCTTCGCTGGTGTCNCTGTGATCGTAGAGATTTATCATGAAAAGAAGAAAGGAAAGAGAAATCAGAAGAAAGGTATGAGGGAGAGTTAGGATTGAACAGAATGGAATAAAGTAGACAGAGCAACCTGGTCTTTCTACGTCCAGCTACTGTGAGCCATCCAAGCTGCTTCCTACTAGGTGAAATATGGTCATACTTGCGCAGGTTATAAATAAAACGTATGCACGTGTTTAACAGCCTTTCAAGTTTGTTTAATAGGTCGTTATTTATATCCAGGCCGTAAGCATCACCATAATCTAACGTAACTAGTTGGATTTTGGCTTGCACTGGCAAAAAGTTTTTCAGTCGCATCATAGAATGCAAGGAAGCATAGATCCTGCGAGAAATATCAGAGATATATACGTCCCAACACAGTTTGTCATCGATAATAATACCCTAATCCTTAACAGTTTTGGAAAACTTTATAACAGTACCCTGATACGCAAGTTTAGGTAGAGAGTTGTAGTCGAGTTTGGCCAATTGACGCGAGCTACCAATAATAATTGCCTGACATTTATCAGGGTTCACTTCAACGCCATAATTAGCAGCCCATAACGATATTTGCCGAAGGTTAGTGTTTAAGGTGCAAATAGATTCTACAATATTATCCACCCAAGTATTTACATAAAGCTGCAAGTCATCCGCGTAAAGATGGTATCGAGAAGTTATAAGGGACGTAATAGAATTGATAAATACTGAGAATAGAAGAGGTGAAAGAGTACCGCCTTGAGGCACGCCAGCATTCATATCGTGCCAGTCAGAACTAGTCTGACCTACCCGAACCGATTGTTGATGTCCCTGAAGATAGGACGAAAACCATTCTAAAGCTGAATCTGAGACATTAGCATTAGATAAAAGAGCAATAAGAATATCGTGACCTACGGAATTAAATGCGTTACTAAAATCTATTAATACTAGCACAGTTAGGTTCTTTTTTTCCATTGCAAATCTAATGTCATCAGTAAGTCTCACCAAAGCACTTTGAACATTTACTACTGCGTCTCGAATTATATATATTCTTCGGCCCTCATTTTTTTTATTCTTTCTAATATCTAGCCTTTAATCATATTTGCCGTCATATCTACACAATATTGGTTCAACAGCCCTCGAAAATAATGTAAACTGTTTATATTATTTACTCTCACCATTAGCCTAAAATCATAAAATTGCATACATGATACTGTTTTGGATCTTGCCAGCAACATTTTGTTTTTGAACATTGATACAGTAAAGTGTAGCCCTTTTTACAATGGATTAATGAGGTCAGTTCGCTAATTCGAGTTTATATGAACACAAAGATAGCTGATCAGCAGAGAATCGAAATAAATTTGCAAAAACTCAGATTTCGCACCTTCAGGAAGTAACTTTCCTATTAAGTGGTAAACTTTTCTTCCTTCTTAAGTGAAATTTTATGTCTTAAGTGAAATTTTATGTCTATTCTGATTACTAATACAGTCCTTATATTTTAAAGGTTGGCATAAAGTTTTTCCTCACGAATTTCTTTTGCACCAAATGAAGTCATTTGGAACAGTATTGTATTGCCTGGTATGACTTAAAAAATGTTTTAAACGTGGCTGGGTATATAATAATAATTCTTTCAAAACTGGCGTGAATTCCGGAACTTTAGGAATACTTTACCGTTGCTGCAACATAGACTAGGCGCTTCAGTTTTTCATTCCTGTGCTTGACAATTGTTACAAAAATGATTCATTCTACCAATTTTAACATCGTCTAGTGTAGAATAATTAAGATAAAGAGTCGTACGCAAAGACTGCATTTAACAGATTAGTTTGCCTATATAATCTCTTAGCTGCATTAATCAAACGCTGCGAACGTTCAGCGCATGTTTCTTGAGCACGCCTTGCAGTAGTTCTTGCGTTTTGGCTATTGAGACGTTCAGATCGGTTAACGCTCGACTCTCGGGCGCGATTATTAGAGGTCCTTGTATCCTGCTCAGCCAAACGTCGGGAGCGTTCAACACTTGTCTCTCGAGAACGATTATGAGAGGTCCTTGCATTCTGGTTATACAAACGTTGAGAACGTTCAACGCTTGATTCTAGTGTAGGTTTAGCTAAAGTTGTTGCGTTCTGAACATTCAAGCGTTGAGAGTGTTCAGCGGGAGTTTCTCTGAGTCGATTTTGATCGGAAACATTACATTGATTGTTAAGCCTAAAATTACGCTCATCGCCGGTTTCATTGTTTCGAAGTAATGTAATTTTACTATACTCTTCACTTAAAACTATTTTTTTATTTTTTTTCCATTTTTTTTTATAGTATCCATCCATTCCATCTTCTAATACAAGATTATTTCCTTTTTTTAAGTGATGATTTTTTGCTTGATCATTTTGGATATCAATTAAATTTACTGTTTTCAAATAATCTTCATTGTTTTGATAGGTTTCCAACACTGGATTCCTGCTAAGGCAATCTGCTTCTGTATTATTTTTTCCTGGATAATATTTTATTTCACAATTATATTGTGACAGATAATGTAACATATCACCTAATTCCTCATCAGTTCTATTTTTTCCATTTAGCTTCTCTAAAGGTTTGTGATCTATATAAATAGTAAAAAAAGAACTTTATACTTTTTTTAATAACCAGACACTCTAAAAATATAGTTTTTTTTATATTTTTGTGATTCATTAATTTATAGATTTGTTTATTTCTAATATATATCTCTCTTTTTTCATAGCATATTCTAATATTGACCCTTGTATATATTTAAAATTCATGGCATATCTTATTGGTGACCAACCTGTTTTAGCAAATGTGTCACTGAAACTTTTCCTCCATACAGACCAATCCGAATCTATAGTATGTTTTATAATCATTGAGCTATACCAGTCTTTATAAGTATCTTCTAAGAGCAATCTTAAAATTTCAATTTTTTTCATATTTGTTTCTATTTGTAAACGTACACATTCACTTTCAAATGAGTTTAACCATTGAATAATATTTGTTATATTTCTTGAAAACTTTTCTATTGAAAATTTTTCTAGTAATCTAATTTTATTTTCTGATTTTTCGAATGATTTATTTAATCGATGACTCATTTTCTAGTTCTTTCTCAAGTAAAAACCCATCAAAATTGTATGTTATCATCATCTAAATATATTGATTTCATCTCTCTATGTAAAGTTAGGGATTTCTTTATTTTTTCGAATATATTATGATTTATTATTTCCTTGTGTAAATGAATAGGTTGATATTTTTCAGGTACAATAAAAGTTTTATTTAGTGTATCAGTAATCGTTGTTATGGCATTAGGGGTCGCAATATCGGACCATACAAGCAAAACCGGGATTTTCGATATCGACTTCAGGAAAATCCCGCGATCCCGGTTTTTTTGATATTTTCGGGATTTGACAAATTAGTAATTTTTCAAGCTTCTTATTTTTAGAGTTAAGTTAGGATGGTGTTTTAAGGGAAGTAGTAAATTAAATTATATTTACTAAATAAAATTACATAGGAAAATGCTGTTAAACTTTTACCCTGCATATAAATTATAAATACATTAACTCAACAATATTATAAAAATAACACAAGACCTATGTGCTTATGTTGTAAAAATGTCTAATATTATGGCTGAATTTTGATTCTAAATCCACTTTTTCGTCCAATTACGCTACATAAAGCTAGGATATATTTCTTTCCGAGTTACATATGTACAAAGTACAGTAGCTCAAGCACGAAAAACTATCGAAAAAGTATTCGCATCGTTATCGAGAGCAATTTGTATAGGAATTGAACACCGCCCCTACCGTGCGTAAAAGGAACTATCTCATGGCAGCACGAACCATTTTAATCATGTTTCGTATCGTCTTACGTTCGAATATCGCGATACTTGAACGCAGTAAACAAAAATTGGTAGCACGAACGCCCATTCTGACATACGGTAACGAAAACGTCGAAGATTGTCTTATAAAGTCTTATAAAGAATATATATGAGGCTTGGGAGGGATCGCAGGATGCTCTTGGCATGTTTTGTGATTTGTCTGTGTCAAAGCCTTTGAATGTGTACAGCATTCAACATTGGTCATGAAGCTACACTACTACGGCATAAGAGGACATGCACTCAATCTTCTGATCTCTTATTTAGCTGACAGAGTTCAGAGGATTGATGTGAATGGCAAGAAATCTCCGGGTTCGGTAATCAGCATGGGGGGGGGGTCCCACAAGGGTCTATTCTCTTTTTAATATATATAAATGATTTACCGTATAGACTTAGCTCTGCAGCTTTCGCGGTCGCGGCGGCGAAAAAATTAGATCATTAACTGACGTAGAAACGGCTCGACTTGTTTACTTCAGTTACTTCCATAGTATTATGTCCTAGGGGATTTTTACTTTGGGGTAATGCAGCCGGTATTCAACCAATATTTGTCTTGCAGAAGCGAGCTTTTCGTGCAATCTATAACTTAGGTCCTAAAGACTCCTTAAGGCAAAAGTTTGATATATTGAGAGTTGCATCGCAATATATTTTTGAAAATGTTATGTATGTTAAGAAAAACATTAATAATTTTACCAAAATTGGTGATTTTCATAATATTAACACTAGAAATAGGCATAATCTTGGTGCACCTGTAACTCGGTTGCATCGAATTCGTAATTCTTTTATGGGACAATGTGTACGCTTTTACAATAGGATCCCAGAAAACGTCAGAGAATTTTCTATATCACGATTTAAAAAAATTGTGAAAAGACGTTTGTGTGTTAAAGGTTATTACCAAATTAATGATTTTGTAAATGATAACACGCCTTGGGAATGAAATGCTCGCTCCAGTCTGTTTCAAAGGTATCATTGTCACAGATAATTAAATATGTATTTATTTAAAATTGATTTTAAAAAGTAGGTCCCGCCTCGTTTCTTGCGCCGGTTCTTCTCAGGTCTGAGGCATTAACTTTAGTGAACTGGTGATAAATTATTTGACGTTCAAAAAATGAAGCATGTAACTTCTTATTTTGAATAAACTTATTTGAATTTTGAATTTTTTGAATTGGTCATCGAGTACGTCGGGACTTTATTCGGTTAATATTTGTCAGTGAGAACACTTTCGTTACATAGTAAATCACAGTTTTAAAAATATTTGTAGTGTTATTGGGAATTCTTTTTGATTTTTTTTACTTGTACATGTTTTTAGAATATTGTTTAGTAATTTGAACAATAATTAAATAACGTCCACTATGCAAAGACAACCGCTATACGAATCACCACTATTTAATTTATTCATTAATTCTTTCCACTTCCTTTGAATAAAATGGCGACCTCGTGGACCTTCTGAGGGTTTAGATAAATTGCCATTCCTAAAATACGAATTTCATAATACCTTACTTATATTATAATATTAGATGTTTTTATTTTTAAGACTCTAAATATAACTTATTTAAATATAAAATTAATTCATACTAAATTTATACTCACGCTTCCATGAATTCCACCATCGTTAAATATTGTAGGTAGCTCGTTTTCATTATTATTTTTTAATAATCAGCTTCACGCTGTATCCCGCACACAGCAGGATAGGGAGAGGGAACGTAGTGTTAAGACATTCCGTTCCCCACTTTCTGCCGGATTCTGGAGGCATTGCGTGGCAGAACTCAACGCTGCGCTTTGTCTCGACACCAGAGCGAAGAAATGGAAATATAAATTTAAGTAAATATTTCATATCTTCGAATGGGGATCGAACCCACAACCAGTTGGTTTTGCAGTCACACCTTGTGCCGCTGCGCCACGACTGGCCTTTTTTTAATAATAAAGAAATAAAATTTACTCTTAATGATTACAATACAAATACAAACTTAGCTATAATTGGCGGGGCGTTAAGTGGATTCGTTTAGAAACCGCGAGATATATATTGTTTTAAATCTACAAAAGGATTGAATTTCTTCCAATCTTGATACCTTACTTTTATTAGGTTTTTGAACGTCCATTTCACTCGCTCAATAACTTCTCTAAGTCTCGTTAGCACGACGTCACCTACTTAATCATATCGAGTCCTCGATAGTCACTATGGTTCGTGCCTCGAACTTTGTAATCGTATCGTCACCTCGAAACGTTTATAATACGGACTCGACCTACAGTACATTCCATGAAAACAGGAAAGACAATATTTACATCAACTTTATACGTAATTTTCACAATTAAGTAAGTAAGTGTATTCGTGCGTTCGTTGGTCGGGCCGGTCAAACTCGGTTGAGGTCGTAAATTCCGGATTTTGAGGAAAACTCATCGCTTACTTTTGCCGATGTATGATATGTACCATTGTATATCTTAAAGAAGCTTGGATTTAATAGTAGTCACGTTTTAATTCGAATAACTAACTTTTTAACTTTGTAAAATCCGAAAATATCGAAAATCCCGGTTTTTTGTAAAATTAAAACCGGAATATTTAAGACCTATATTTGGTCCGATATCCCGGGATTTTTGAATCCCGACCAAATTGCGACCCCTATATGGCATATATATTTGTTTTACTATCCTCTGGTTTAGCTTTTACAATAAATTCAAATTTTAATTTCTCCATTGTTCATGCGTGACACGTATAGTAATTGTGGATTTATAAGATTACTTTTAAAGTTGGGATTTAGCCATTTAGGCAATGTGATTCATCTAAAAAAAGATATTATTTATAAGATTATTATTATAATAATAATCTCATCAGCGACTTGGTGACGAGGGCAATGTCATCGGTGTATAACGCCAACAAAGTGTCCTGTTGCATCGGGATGTCATCTGTGTAGACACTGTACAAGGCCGGTGATAAAATGTTCCCCTGGGGGATTCCGGCGGCGATCGAGTGTCTGCTGGATCGTACACTCTCCACTTGAACGCGAAACGTCCTGCCTCGGAGGTAATCGGCGAGGACAAGCGCGACGTAGTGAGGGGTGCCGGCTTTTAGCACCTTATGCAGGAGTCCCGGGTGCTACACGTGGTCGAATGCGCGTGACACATCGAGAAAGGCTGCGGTAGCACTCTTCTTTCTATTCATTTTATTTGCTGCGTGATTTAACACTCTAGCCACCTGTAGAGTCGTGGAATGCCCGCTGCGGTAGCTAAATTGTTCATCTCTGGGTGACGCAAATGGTAGCAGTAGCGGCAAGAAGATCTCCTCGAATAGTTTAGCTAGCGCACTGAGAAGGGTGATGGGGGGCAGCATCACTACCAGACCCTCTTTCCACGCCCGGGGGAAGTATCCCAGGCGCAGGATGGCGTTAAAGAGCCTGGTGAGTGTGGCGATGGTCCGCATATCCAGGTGGCGGAGGGTCCCGTTGGTGACCTCATCGATGCCTGGGGCCTTCTTGACTTTGAGCCTGCCGATTGTCTTCTTGTTTTATGGTGCTGCAAATTCTGCTATTGATCTGAGGTTATCTTTCAAAGGTGTTATTGTATTACCTTTTACTATATGTCCCAACAATTTTACAGACTGTTCATTAAAAAATTTCGAAAACACCATAAATATCATCAATGTATTATAATTCATCACAAAGTTTGACAGGTTATGTTTTTTTATTATATTGGTTTCTTTGAAAAATTGCGGAGGATGTTTTCAGTCTAAAAGGAAGGCAAGTCCATTGATGTGTAACAAAGCCTTTCTTTTCTCTGTCGCTGATCCTCAATGGTAATAGATCAAAAACAGAATTAGTGTCAAGAGTGGTAAAATACTTACAGTTTATCGTTTACCACCACCATTAGATCTTCTATTATAGGAAACGGCCGTGGCTGTGGTATAATAATCTTATTAAGATCCCTAAAGTGACAACATAATCTCGACTTTTTTCCTTCATCCCGTTTGAATGCCATTGTTACTGGTGCTGCGAATGGGCTGTAAGATTCTTCAATTAATTCATTTTTTTGCAATTGTTTAATTTGCTTCTCGATTTCTTCTCTATCATCTAAGGAGCATCTATATGATCTTTTTGAGCAATATTTCTCTACAATATATCTATAAATGCTTCATAGTTTTTCACTTGGCCTGGCTTTATCTTTAGCAAATATATGTTTATAATCATTTAATAATTCACTAATTTTTATTCTTTGGTCGTGTTCCAAGTTAGTATCTATATCAAATTTATTTTCATTTATGCCCTCATTAAAATTTATTTTATAATTAAATATTTCTGAGTTAAACTCTTTGGTTTCAATTCCTTGATAACCATATTTTTTATTTTCATAAGGGCTAATATATTCATTTGCATATAGGCTGGTGTCTTTCTGAAGTAGGATGTTTAAATTCCCATCATGGGCCAACCCAAACCGCTTTATCGTATCCAGTCCCAAAAGCAAATATAAAAAATAGTAGTACAATTTTTATCATTGCAAATAAATGCATTTATTTCCTTTTCAATATTTAGTATTTTTCCAATTAATCTTATTAAGCCTTTTTTTACCCCCCACCACCAATGGTGTTGAATTTATTTTTAAAATAATTTTTCTTTGAATTTGTTACTTTTATTAATTTGGAATTTATTAAGGTTATATTTGAGCCAGGGTCATAAATACCTGTGAATTTTAGTGTGTTATTCAATATAACTGCAACTACTATTAACGGGGAAATATCTAGTTTTTTGTATCCTGAAATTGATCAATCTCTAACATCAAGTTTTTGCAGTGTTTTACACTGTCAATACTTTTCTTGTCTGCTTTGAATCAGCACAAATCTTCTGAAATCTGGTTTTCTTTCCCATCTTGTAACATATTTGACAGGATGTTTTTTTTACATTCCGCTTCTGATATAGTGGAGCTTTTCTTCTCAGTAAAATGTTTTTGTAAATTTATATTCTGATTTTCATGCATCCGTAGGGCACTAAATAAAAGAGTTGGGTTTGTCACCTCTTGTCTATCCAGTTTACTTGTAATATAAGTTGGCAATCCTGCGACAATTAAGTCAGTAAGAGTTCTAGTATCTATACCACTGTTATATTCTAGTAACAATCTCTGCTTTTTCAATGCATGTACCAGCAGAGAGCTATTTAAATGTTTGAAACTGAGTGCATACACTACAGAGGACCAACTTTTATCTGCAAACGTGTTTAGAAAACTCTTGCCATATTTTCCACAACGAGTTTAAACTGTGTTTAATTAACATAGCCTCATACCAGTCAAAATAATCTCAAAGCACAATTTTTTTCTGTATCACCATTTAAATCAAATTAGTACATTCACTTTCAAAACTTTGCAACCATTGTTTGGCATTAGTGTTCTTGTTATCAAACTTTTTTAAAACAATTTTTTCATTTAATTTGCTTAAATTATTATGTTTTTCTTTGTTTACGTTAGATTTATCACTTAGTTTCTCTTAAATTTCCAATAATTTTCCATCTATAATCTGGTTTATGACTTGAGTTATTTCTTGTAATAAATAATCATTAAACACCATATCTCCAGCATCATCTTTGAATATTGCTAAAACATCACTTGGCACGGACATCCACACATTTCTATTATGAACTCTTCTCTGTAAAGTTTTGTTATTTTTAAAAATTCTTACTTAGTCAATTGAAAGTGGTGTTTTGCTGCTTGAAAACATGACGGTATGACATAAGTTATTCCATCCACTTTTGTTATTGATTTTAAAATTATGATGTTTCTTTGGATCTTCGTCTGCTGCCAGCTCAACTTCAAATTGTAATCTTGTCATGGTCTACTATTATCCAATGAAACTCTGACAATTGTTGATTTGTAATATGTTGGATGATACCGGACCAAATAACACACAATTGTATTTATCTAAAATAGAAAAGTTCAATGTTATTATAAAATTATAACATTCTAATTAATTGAGATCAAATATTTACACATCGTGAATTGTTATCTACTAACCTAAGACAGAAAAATCGACAATTAAAGTTTTTTACTTCCAATATTTTGTAGTTTCAGACAATGAAAAATAAGAATTAAATTACTTGACAAGCAGGCTTAAAATCTCCATCTTAAGTCCGCTGTCATTAATATTCTTTTAAATGCCACATCATACATGTTAGGGAGTGCACACATACTTGTACATTAGTCCACGTACAGTATACAAAGCTTACATGTATATAATATAAATATGTTATTGATTTTTGGATTATAGCAATAAAAACACTTTTAGTTTCTTCTGTAAAAGAAACGACATTAAATGTTTATTATTACTGTTACAAAACTTCTATATCACAGAATTGTACAATGTAGACGTTTCTCATTAAACGGATAAAATTTAAAAGGCCTTTTGACAGTCCGTAGCGTCATTACAGATTATACAACTACATCATAAACATTTTGACAGATTAAAATTAAAGGAAATTATAATTTACTTTACATGTATATACAGTTTTTTCCATAATTTAGCAACTGCCGCGGCGTCGAACCGAACCCGAGTCCTACCGCATTATATGGTAGGGTCGCCATGTAAGGTTTGACGTTCGGGACGTCTAAAGAAACGTTGCTCTTCATTAATAATTATTTATTACTGAATTTATTTACGAAAGATACATGATTTACTAACCTACTCGTACACACACGTTCACGAGTATACATACATTACAATCAATATATTGTAAATAAAAAAATAATGCATATTCGATATATGTCAATTTGAATGAAGAGCTTAATTCTAATGCTTGTGTTTGTGGGGGTGCGTGTGACAGGTGTGGGAGCTGGAGGCTCTGCGCGCGGCGCGCGTGGAGCAGCTGGTGCGCGCCGCCCAGCGCGCTTGGCGCCGCCACCGCGCGCGCCGCCGCCGCCGCGCCGCCGCCGCCATCGCGCGCGCCTGGAGGCGCCACCGGGTACGTGCCCCCGCGACCCCCGCGCCCCGCCGCCCCCGCCCACCACTCACTCTGCGTTCATGTTTCAGGACAAACGGCTGACGATGGAGAGGAGGGCCGCCAAGTTGGTGCTACTGGTTAGTATTGAGTATTCCTATTGTATTTATAATTAAAATTTCTCTTGCGCTGTATCACTGCGAGTTAGGAGCTAATATTACATACATATGGCCTAAGATCCCATATCCCTATTTATTTATTTTTACTGTCAGAACTGTAAATTTCTTATATAACAAACGCCAGAGAATCAAACAAAAATCATTAATTTTATAAAATCTATGAATATAACCCTGTTAATCCTGTTGTGTGCGGAATACAGCGTGAAGCTGAAAAAATGACGTAGAAAAACATCAAAGAAAAATAACTATGTTTACATATGGAACAAATTATAATTGTGGATAGTTGCCCCTGGGGCGACGTGCCGCAATCATTTTTAATTAAAGGTTCTTCTGGGTAACCCTGATGTAGTAGGTACTATCATGTATCTTTCTTAAAAATAAGTTTCATTAAAAAAACAGTTTTAGCGAGAAGAATGCAAGAGAGATCTGAAAAGCTGTTGTG
>JAAIXJ010000679.1:0-15102 GCA_013403705.1 Heliconius hermathena | reverse complement strand
CCGCTCGCCCGCGTGCGCCGCGTGGCCGCCCTGCCCCGCGCCGCGCCTGCTGGCGCGCGCCGACGCGCTGCTGCGCCGCCTGCACCACCGCTGGCGCTGCCTGCTGTACCGCCGCGCCTTCGACCAGACGGCGCGCAACCGCATGCGCGAGAAGGTCACGGCCAGCGTGCTCTTCAAGGAGCGCAAGCTCACGTACGCGCGCAGCGTGGCGCACCCCTTCGTGGGCGACTACGTGCGCCTGCGCGCGTCCGCGGCGTGGAGGCGCGGGCCCGGCGCCGCGCCCGCCGACCGCTACGTGGTGTTCGCGGACGTGGTGGGCAAGGTGGCGCGCTCCAGCGGCCGCGTATCGCGCTGCCTGGCCGTGCTGTCCACGGGCGCGCTGCTGCTGCTGGAGGCGCGCTCGCTGCGCCTTAAGCGGCGCGTGCCGGCGCATTGCGTGTACCGCCTGTCGCTGTCGCCGCACGCCGACGACGTGCTGTGCGTGCACGTGCGTGCGTGCGCGGGCGAGGCCGGCGAGGCGGGTGGGCCGGGCGGCGCGTGCGAGGCCGGCGAGGCGTGGCGCGAGGCCGCGGACGCGCCGGGCTGCCTGTTCGGCGGGGAGGGCGCGTGGCGGCGGCGCGGTGACGTGCTGCTGCGCACGTGTCATGTGCTGGAGCTGGCCACCAAGCTGTTCCTAGTGGTGCAGAACGCCGTAGGCGCACCGCCGCACGTCAACGTGGCCACGGAGTTCGAGGCCAACTTCGGCCAGCAGATGGTGACGGTGTCGTTCCACGCGGTGGGCGGCGCGGCGGGCGAGGGCGGCGCGCGCCTGCTGCGCCGCGGCAGCCGCATGGACGTGCTGCTGTAGACCCGAAGTTGACTCGGAGGTCACTGGCATCACGAATTCGATTTTTAAGAAATTAGTTATTCGACACGACTTACGGTCTTAGATAGTGATCACTTAATCCCGTACTGACTATTTTGTACCTGGGAGACACCGTAGCTGCGCGGCGGGTGGTCGGGCCTAATGTCAGAGATGATAAAACCACCAATACTAAGTCTGAAGTTGTCAGAGAGCTCTCCGACTGCCGCCACGGCTCCACATTGCCACAGTGCCAAGGGCCGCGCGGGGGGAGCGACCGACGGCCTAGTAATAAGAATTGCCAATTTAACACAATGTACCGAAACGTTTTCATTTTACACGATAATGGAGCGAGCGAGCGAGACGTCATTATATTTTGTGTGTTGTTTGTTTTACGGTCTAAATGTAAGCGGGTGGCAGAGCGCGCGCCGCCTCCGTGCGAGGGTCTGGTCTGCAGGAGACGCGCGAGTCTGAAGGCATCGAGAAGTTATCGCTCAAATTACACGACGTAGTCAGTCGGAGGAGGCGCGCTCGCGTAGATTACAGATGTCAAATGCATGTTACGTTTTCAACGATTACTTATTATGGAAAAGTTTTATCGTTTTTAATAAAATTTAAGAATGTTTTTACTGATGACTCTTATTTACCTTTTAGTAAGGCCTTATATATAACTAACTATCAATTTTTATTTTAATCGTTCAGTTCGAATCAGTTTCACTCAATATTATCTCTTTCATACAATGTTTTTCTATTCCCGCTAAGTTCAAAGTTTTATATGTTTTCTTAATAAATGTTGTTCTAGTTTCAACCGACAATACCTGCATAATTCAAGATACGAGGGGTGATCCAAAAGTAATGATAAATTAAGTAAAATACAGTGTTTAGAGTACTATTACTACTACTACAACTCAATACATTTACGCCTAATATTAATAACCTATCTCCAACGTCAATCTTAGATTGTTTCATATATTTTTCAATCTAGAGATTGGATAGATATATGAAACAATCTAAGATTGACGTTGGAGATAGGTTATTAATATTGGGCGTTTGTCCATTTTTTTCTAAACTTAGGATTCCTTTTGAAAAAAAAATCTTTATCTTGACTCTCTCAAAATGCCTCCACAGCCGTCATCACTTCGCTATTGTCTTGAAATTTTGTGTCTCTGAGGTGTTCCTTAAGCCGAGGAAAGAGAAGAAGTGTAGAAGAAGAAGAAGAGTAGAAGTCGCTGGGGGCTAGGTCCGGCGAATAGGGTGGGTGTTCAAGCAGCTCCGGAAATCGTGGTCTATTTATATGATTTTTTTAGGCTGAATTAGTGTGTATAAAAGTGGGTATAGAAATTTTTTTTTGTATATTGTCAATAACCGAGTATCACTACTTTTATCCTCGTAATATTGTTCTGCAATATTAAAAGTTATGTAAATGTATATTTCTTTAATTCTATCAATTTACCTACTTCAACATTACTTAACAATTTGTAGCTAATCATTAAAATTGTATTATAACTTTCCTCTTCCTCAAGTTAAAAAGTAATATAAATACGTTCATAGAATTAATCACTACCTTTACTTTAATTATTATATAAATTACATAATAACTAAAGTCATACAATTATCTATCATTACTCTTGCATGTAATTATGTTTTCTTTTTTATTTTGTCTAATGTTGATTGAGTCGATACATCTATTATATCTGCCCATTACAATAATTTGGTCATCTTGGTCTTGGTCAAGAGTTGGCCTCTCGGCTTGATTTTCAAATTCACCATCATGTAACACTTCCACACCACTGTCTTTATCTCTTTCGATCACTTTTACCAGATGGTCAATATGTCTATTGTCTAAACACTACATTCCCTTCCTGTGTTTTCATTTTGTTACTACTAGGATCCTCTTTTTGTACAATTTTTCTTGGCATCCACTTTTGCGCTCCTATATAGCTTCTGTACGTAATTTTCCTTCCTATATCTATTTCTCTCCGCATCTTTAGCACATTCCTTTAAAATTGCTGTTCTCTTTTACTGTGTTTTGAACTGGGAGTAACTCGCAGACTTTGCAAAATCTTGGGAAGTTTAATGTTCCAAGACATATTTTGCATCTCTCTAAGTTATTTTTTACAGTTTGTACCATTCTTTTGGTCTGGCCTTTCATGGTTGGATGGTGATGAGCAGTTGTTATGTGTCTAATTTTATTGGCTTCCAAAAAAGTCTTTATTACAGCCAGGACCTACAAGGTCAATATGTAGCCGTGAATTTGTGTTTTATATTATTTTAACAGTCTTGTACATGATTTTGTAATCATTTGTAGACAATGCTAGGCAGCAACGTACTAAACGCGGTGACAACAAATCAAATATTTTCCTTGAAGGATTAAAAATTCCTAATAAAGGCTCATCAGCCTATCCATGATCATCATCATTGATAATAATGTGATCTTAACCCATAAGGTAATAGTGATTTTTTTAATTCCATAAATAATTTTTGTTGCCTCTTTTTCTATCTGAGAATATCGTCTCTCATTTGGATGCAAAAATTCTAGCTATTGTTATTTAAATCTCGTTTTCCATAACGTGAGATAAAAGACAAGCCGCCGACAGATAGCCGCAGAAAGACAGCCGACTTGTGTTGTTGTGGGTGTCTCAGTTAATATTATAAAATCTTTGATTGATATATTGATTCCAGATTTAGTTACAATTTTTAATAGATGTATTGATTATGGAGTGTTCCCTGACTTGATGAAGTGAAGTAAAGTAATCCGGTTGTACATCAATGACACCTCACTTCATGAAGGATATCTGCGAGATGGTGTTGTTTGCAAACGATACATCTTTAGTTTTTAGGATAAATAGGCGACAATCTGAAATTGACGATGTAAACAATGCCCTCTCTAGGATATTACACTGGTTTAGTGCGACCAATTTGCTTTTAAATAATAGAAAAACTAAATGTATGAGGATCTTTACAAAGAACGTGAAACAAGTAGAAACCAGGGTTTTGATGAACAATTAGGAACTTGAAGTAGTTAATAAAACTGTCTTCTTAGGTATAACATTAGATGCTAAGTTACAATGGGGTCCGCATATAGAAACGTTATCTGGTAGACTTAGTTCGGCAGCATATGCTGTCCGTAGAATCCATCAACTGACCGATGTTGACACCGCGAGATTAATGTACTTAAGCTATTTTCATAACATTATGTCTTACAGCCTGTTGCTCTGGGGCAGCGCTGCAGACATAGATACCATTTTTGTGGTCCAGAAACGGGCTATTCGAGCTATCTATATGATGGGTCCACGGGAGTCACTAAGACAAAAATTCAAAGAAATAAACATCCTCACACTACACTCACAATATATTTATGACAACTTAGTTTATGTAGATAAAAATACCAGTAAATTTAAGAAATATAGTGATCTCCAACGTAATTTAAGAAACAAAAACAAACTTGCTGTGCCCGCCTCTAGTCTCCATAAAGTGTCTCATTCATTCGTAGGACAAAGTATACGTTTTTATAACAAACTTCCAAACGACGTGATTAATTTGTCACTAAACAAATTTAAAAAAATTGTTAAGCACAGACTGTGCCGAATGGCATATTACTCTATTGCCGATTATGCTCGCGATAAAGATGTTTGGAACTGAATTGCTCTATTGACTCGGAATGTTTTCGGGCGTAAAGACCTTTTTGACTGTTACAGCCTCTTTACAATGATCCTTATGAAGACCGCAAGGAGGATTTATAAAATTAAGATATATGATAAATCAAAGTCAAAGTTAAGTCAAATATTTTTATTCAAAACTAGCGGCTCGCCCACGGCTTCGCCCACTTAAAATACATGATTATTGATTTAATAAGCACAATTGATTGACAACTATAATTACTTCTAATATGATTTTTTACGACATTATCGTCAAAGAATTTTTTTTGATAACGAATTTGATATTTATAAAATATACATAAAGCTAAATATTTATTATACGTATATATATTTTTAACTTTATGTTCTTTTTACCTATATAATATACGTCTCATCATAATTCTAAAACTCTGTTAAATGTGCTGATGTCAGTGAATAATTTAATTTACTCATTCAGAAACAGCCTTAAATGTTAAATTATTGATTTGAAGGATTCATAATATTCTTTGTAAAATAACTGTAATAATTGCATATTAACTCCTGTACAGTTTTTAAATTAGTTACATATATTATATGAACGAACCAACCAAAAAATCTTTGTATTTACTTGATATTTCTTTCAAGATCGTTCTTTATCTCTGTGTTGAATTAATTACGACTTAAACTTAACTGTTATGATTTATGAAGGTAATCTCCACTAACAATTCAATTTTGTTTACTTTATTGTATAAAATATTATATAATAGTGCTTCAAAAATATATATATTTTTATCAACAGTCATATAACCCAGACGTTTCGAATATCATACTTTAGCCAAGAAACCAGCGCGATTGCTATAAAATATTCGCAGGCAAGCTAATGTCTTGAGTTCATTCAAATGACGATAACTTTTTTTTTAATGAACCGATTTTGATGAACTAAACTTTAGTAGTTAAGTTAAGCTAAAACAAAGCAATTGGTGAAATTTTCAAGTAAATCGGTTCAGTACTTTCAGAGAAAAATGCGGACAAAAATATATCGACGGACAGACAGACAAGAAATTCAAAAAAAATATTTTTGCTTTCTATTATTCTATTTAGGTGTCCCTCTATCCATTTCAGTCAAAATAACTTAATGTACAGACAAAATATTTTTACTGTCTTATTATATATAGAGATAAAACTAAATTTTTGAACGTCAAACAATTTACCACCAGTTCACTAAAGTTAATGCCTCAGACCTGAGAAGAACCGGCGCAAGACACGAGGCGGGATTTTTTTTCCCAGCCAGCGAGCCGAGTAGAAGCGACTGCGAGCGGCCCAGTGCAGCAGTGCAGACGTAGTATTATTATTTTCATTTCCTGATATTTACTTTAAAGATATTTACCTGATATTTACTTGAAATCTATTCGATATCTCTCGTTATATTTTACACAATTATCTTTTTTTATAATAAATTTAAACAACGTTCAGCTTCATCATTACCTACGACTTGATTTCGTGATTGAGGCGTGTGCGATGTTGTCGCTTTGATAGGTTAGTGTGTATATGCGTCAATCTTTACTAATGGCATTTTTTAATTTATTTTACAACGATACCTTTATTTTGTTTGAATAAATAACTTTTTAATTTTGGCCAAAATCTCTTGCGTTTTAATTGTATTAGTTTTACTTTTATAGACTAGTTAACACTTTGCTTTCATTTAAAGTGGTGATCCTAAAAACACTGTTTATTAGTCATTGTACAATAAATCACTCAATCTCGTGTGGCCAGGGGCCAGGTCCATGTGCCATGTGTGTGTATCTAGAGACATTTTCTTAGGGCCTTCTTCGGCTAGCTTTGAACATATTATGTCCGTGTAAATATTTTTTTTATTTTTCATTGCAATTTTTTCGTTAATACAGTTTCTGAAGTGAACACAAGACTATTCTGGGGTGGGCACGGAACCCTCGGCCCTCCTTATTCCTACGCCCATAGGTAGGTGCCCCCCGGACAAGATCTTTAGGTACGCCCATGATGAAGCACTCGTCGGAAATACATGGTGTAAATAAAACAACACGGTACACATCAAACGATTTATTCTACATAATATAAACAAAAAGTAGAGTACGTACAAATTTACTTTTAAGAACATTTTCAAATCCATTCTTTAGAAACGAGAATATTTTCCTGTTATTAGGTATATTTATTATTATACTACACAATATATTCTAAATTAATAAGAAAAGTATATTTAAGAAATATTGTTAATGTGAATGCTTCAATAAATCATTCAAATAGTTTTTTAATTTTCATTGTACAAAATCATTTAGGGAAATTAAACATGAAGCGATTTGATTTGTGATATAATTTGCAAACAAAACTATTTATAGGTAGCGTTGCATGACTGCCGCGCTCGGAGGTCGGAGGTCGGAGGTCGGAGGTCGGAGGCTTAGAGTTTGTATTTCCTATGCACATACATCTATCTACAACGACATCATTTTGTTTCCATGCATTTAATATTACACACGCTTCTCTTCCAAACTGAGAATTTGTTTTAGACGCAGTGCCTACTGCCTACTGCCTACTGCGGCAGGAACACGATACAAACGAACTGTCTGTGGGTGAGTGCGGTGCGAAGTGAGGAGTGATGTCAGTGACTTATAGTCTTAGGTATATTACAAGTCAACACTTCATTCAGTCTTCTCGTTACACTCAGCTCATACGAAACACGACAAGGCGCGGCCGCCACGGCCGTCACTTGTCATATACATACATCTAATAGAAGCTTCTTCTCTAATATATATATACATATTCACTTACAATTGCTAATTAATCCCGTCAGTCACGTTAGGCAAAGATATGTGCTCGGGACAGAAAAAAGTGTAAGTCGCAAAGAGGCCAATGCCGCGGTACGACATGTTATAGCACACAGTCCAGTCAGCTCCACACTCTACTGGTCTACCTCAACGTGATATGTACAACGAACCCATTATTTTATTTATAAGTGGTAAGGCTGCCATCGCACGCGGTGTTTTGCAGTGATGAGATATCTATTTAGTATTAATTTGCGTACTTTTGTTATGGCTTTGAATAAGGAATAACCGCAACATTCACTGCACACACACACACACACACACACCGCGCACGACAGCCTGATGACCTGGTGACCTGATCAGTCGGTGACAAAACTTTGCAACGACAACACGACAACGAACACGAAAAGATTAAACTAAGTACTAGGTACGTGTATATCAACAACAACATTTAAATTCTTACCATACATTAAAAATCTATATAATTTTGAAAATCATAAGATCATACGAGAGGAACGACAAATCCGTTGCTACAGTTAGTTGCAGTTCAGTAGTGGTAGCGGTGACGCGGTGACGCGGTACCACTACCGAACCAGAACTCACATAAGCAAGATAGGCATTCTGTTTGTGTTCAGCGTCAGGAAGGAAAGGTGAAAGCACAAATTCATATTTTATTATCATTATTAAAATATATTTTGAGCTTTTTTGAGTTGTTGTAGAGAGGTTGTGACGTTGTGGTGCTGCCACCTGGGGCAGAACCCGATGGCCACGCTAAGTTTAAACCCAACGAGGAATTATATTGTAAATATATATATTTGTTCGAGATGCCAGTCGTGGGGCAGGGGCACAAGTATGACTGTAAACACGACTAATTATGAGTTCGATCCCCACTCGAGGTAATTAAATATTTTTTTAAATTTATATTTTCATTTGAGCGGCGCTGCGCGGCGTTAAGTTCCGCCACTCAACACTCAATGCTTCCAGAATATTTTACGGAGTACAGCGTGAAGCTGATTAATTGTTTATTAAATAAATATCTGATCCTAGAGTTCTGTTCTTCAATTGAAATAACATTCAAATGATGTTAGATATTATAGGTTCGTTGGGCGTGTGGGGCTAACGAATGACCATGACGTGCGTACTCACAGGTATGCAAATACTGAATCTATTATATTATCTAAGTAGAAGTACTATTATATCATAACTATTACAATACGAGGGTCCCATTGAATGAAGATATAAAACTTCTACATTATAACATAGTTCTCGGTACGTCATTGAGCGTGCGCCTGCACTTATGTTAGGCCAGTAAGTTCATTTGTAGGCCCTAGCTCATAGGGAAAATGGTACTAATGCAGCATCGACAGTGTCGATAAGAGTGCCACGATTGTGATGCATAAAGATGTTGACTTCATATAAATTGTTTTACTTTTACGTTTTTATTAAAGTTCCTTTGAAATAACGAAACAATAAACTGTAACCGAGTGACATCAGTGTTACATATATTACATACTAGTGGTTACACTATTTAAATTACATTTAAAACAAAAATTTAACTCAACCATTTAATTTTCACTGAATCATATTAGAAAAATCATTTGTCTAATAGAGTCAACATCTTTTTTTACAAATATTTAAAAAAAAACGTAGATAAATAACAATTTATTAAATTTTAATTCTTATAATTCTCCTTAGAAAGTTAACGAGTCGATTAGGAGGCCGCGTCGTTGCTGCTCTCACTTGATAGAGCAGGCGAAACGCGCGCGCAGCCTCCGCAGGGGCGACGCCTCCGCCTCGCCCTGCAACCACACGCCACCGTCACACGCCGCAACCAGTGCGAGTGTATCTTACGTCATTACGTAGTGTCGGCGTGTCGTACCTTCGTGCACATGTTGTGCAGCACGCTGGTCGCGTTGTCATTCTCCGCGTCCGCCGCGTCGCTCACGCCCGCCGCCTCAGCTACCTCCGCTACAGTTGTAGAACAAACGTATTATAATGTAGTTAATTGACGTTTATGTATATGTTAAGAGGTCGCGCGGACTCACCGCAGAGCGCGGGGTTGCCGTTGTCGTCGCGCTCGGAGCGCTCGCCGCCGCTCTCCCAGCGCCACGACGAGCCTGCGCACACACACACGCGTTAGCGGACACACACACGCGCGCGCACACACGCTCGCACTCGTCGCTACTCACTGTCGGAGCGGTCGGTGCGGTCGGAGCGCGGGGGCGGAGGCGGGGAGCGGCGCGGCGAGGGGGGCGGCGACGCGGACGAGTCCAGCTCCAGCGATGAGCACACCGACCCCGACCTCGAAGAGCCCTGCTCCATGCCCACCTCGCCCGCCTCCTCCACGTCCTCCGTCCGCTCCTTGGACTCGTTCCCCTGCAACGTGACGCAGGTATGATTTGGACATTTGAAAAGTTTAATAATAGAGTACGTTTGACACGACGGACCTTTCGGAACTGTGCGTGGAATAGCGCTCCTCGCTTAGAGCTGGTGTCGTCGCTGGAGCTGGTTTCGTCGTGCGTGTGCGCGTGCAGCTTGTGGCGCAGCAGCGGGTAGAAGCCCTGCGCCGTTGCGTTGTGTGGTTCGTACTGCAGGATCAGTTGACAGTACTTCAGCGCCTCTGCGTACTGACGCCTCATTATCGCCGACAGGAACTGACAACCAACATGCATCTTTTATATTATGAATCTATCTACACTGATTTTTTTAATAGAAATACAGTGGAGCGTCGATTATACGAACGTCGCTCAACCGAACGACCGCTTAACCGAACGTAGTAAATAGCGAAATTTTAAACCTCATGACTAATAAGGCTGACGCCACCACAAGCAGCACATCAACTGCAAGTTCAGATAATGAAGATGAAAAGTTTACTTGCTTAGATATTGCCTTGCGCTGGTTTGAAACACAGGCCGAGAGCGACCAGTATCAAATATCTGTTCTCAAAAAGTACGTGATCTAGCCGCTCGTAAGTGGGCTTAGGCTTAGTAGGCTTGCTTCGGCAGACGAAGATTCAAGATTTTTTTAAGCGTTAATTGTAATTAGTAAACACTAGTTTGACTACAAGATGTCTGCACTTTTTTTTGTTTATTTCCTATTTGTCATTAAAAGATATTCATAAATGTAAATAATATGGTTTTCATTTACCTGTACGTAAATTTGTATAGCTGAATCAATATATGTACATTAGTTCGATTATCCGAAATTACCGGTTTTCCGAACACCCACGTCCCCCAATTAGTTCGGATAATCGACGCTCTACTGTAATAATAAAAAATAAAAAAAATATTTATTAAAACAAAAACCCCGACTGCATAAAACTAAAAAGAAAATAAACAAGACCAACCCGACTGTTAATCCTAATAAACTATTGGTCTTGTTTATTTTCTTTTTAGTTTTATGCAGTCGGGGTTTTTGTTTTTATAAATATTTTTTTATTTTTCACTTTTTGTTAGGAGTTATTATGGTAATTGATAAGCATGATATACCTTTTTGAAATCCTCGTATTGAACTCTTGAATTTGATACTCATATTGTGGTATTCGAAACAAAAAAATATTTTTTCACTAAGTCCAATGGCGTCCCACAGCCGCCATGATTATTTTTTTAACGTAACCTATCTAAGAACACTTGAGCTGCTAATACGAATCTAACGATACATTAATTATGTAAATTCGTTCAGCAGTTCTGGAGATATGAGGTAATAAAGAATATTACATACATAATGTATGTAATATTACATACATACATAGATATATACATACAAGATACGCGCAAAAAACATAACCCTTCCTTAGCAGTCGGGAAAAAGCCTTTTATTTTTTGTTTCCTCAAAGTTTTAGTACATAATAAAAGTAATAATATAATGTTTTTGCGTAAATAGTTTATGTAATTAGTTAGTTATGTTATGATTATGTTTGTTAGTCAATATTAATGATTAAGTATAATTAGTAAGTAAAAGGTATATAATTTTATGTAAACGTTATTTATTCAGCAAAAATCTTTCTCTGGGTATAGGGGTCCTATAATGATGACCATGTGTGTCTATTCTTCGCTACTCCGCTCCAGTCGAGGCCGGCTGTTCTTCTGAGACCATCTTCCCAGCGAGTCAGTGGTCTCCGCCGGCTTTTTGTACGCGGCGGGCCGCCCCACGATCTCACGCACGACCGATTATCCTAATATTAGTGTGTCTTACTTTATCTATCCTTTTTTATATTGAGCATACTTCTCCCCTTATTACTAATTACATGTACTGATTTTATTTGCTGCTATCGTGGTGAACTTCCACGTCTGGCAACCGTATGCCAGACATGGAAGGCGATTCGAGTTCATAACTTTTGTTTTGATATCTGTTTTGACATATTACTTTTCAAAATTTCTTTTAGTAGAGTAGTATTTATTCCATGTTAATCGTACCCTTCTTTCAATTTCTATTAGGTCACTATTTTTATCAAAGTTTATTAGTTTCCCCAAGTAAATGTATTTTTCGATTTGTTCTAGTGTAGTGTATAACAAATGGGGAGTCCCATTTGTTGTTATGGGTCTCTTTCATCTAAAGTCCCATCATGACACTGGCTTGGTGTAGAGACTACCATGCGCTGCAAAAAGCAGACAGTAGCACCAGGTTGTCTGCAAATCTAAAGTGGCTTAAGTAGATATCTTTTATGTAGAGTTCAGATCTGCCCCAGTCCAACTGTTTTACTTATATGTTTTCAAGGATTGATATAAACAGTATTAGCGAGAAGGGATCTCCCTGTCTTACTCCGCTACTTATAGGAAAGGGCGGGTCAATAGACTGTAGTTTGATCCTTCCTGTAATTTTATTACTCCGGATAGTTTTTATATATACCTCCTCTACCTCTTGCTCTTCTCGTCTTGCTCATCTAGGCTTTCCCACACTCGTATACTTAAGTGTGCTACGGAATCGATAAAAGTTATATATAGAGTTCTCTGCTATTCTTGGTATTTTTCTATGATTAATGCTAATGTGTGTATGTGGTCAACTGTTGAAAAATCCTTCCTAAAGCCCGCTTGTTCTACTGGTAGTTTTGTCTTTAGTATGGTGCTTATTCTATTACTTATAAAAGTAGAGAAACCTTTGCAGAGGCTAGACAGTAGGCTGATGGGCCTATAGTTGTTAATGTTCTCGGAGTCTCCCTTTTTAATTGCTTCTGACCATTGAATGGGAGATTCCGAGTCTTGGGTATCAAGTTGAACAATTTAGATAACGGTGCAGCTAAAATTGTGTGAGCGATTTTCAGTGCTTCGTTTGTGATGTTGTCGGTGCCTGGGCTTCTTTCTAGTTTGAGTTTATTTATTGTTTCCATTACTTCAGTTTCTTTCATCTCATATAAAGTTCTTGAATTTGTTTTATTTGTTATTATATGATATTATTGTGATGTAGACTATTGTCGTTGTATAAAACTCCGTAGTGGTGTTTATAATTTTTTATATAACTTTTTTTGTATAAATTTTTATGCCAGTTTTTTAATTTTTTTATCCACGATTATTCCTTTAAAGTTCTTTGTATGACTTTTTCTTGCTACCGCTGATCAGTAGGTGTCGTTTTGTGGTTTCACTTTAGCTAATGCCCAAATTAAATGAAAGTCGCCTATAAGAATGTTGTGTTTATGTGCCGTTGTACCTTCTAAGCTCGGCCTCCTTTGCATCTAAGGTCGGGAAGTATACTTGTATTATGGACATTACGTGGCCTTCAATGTCTAGATTGAGTATATCTTCGCACACTGATATACCGATAAAGTTTTGAAGAATCTATGTTGTTTTTCATCGATTTGCTTAATATGAAGCCTAACCCAATATGGTCCGCCGTCTGCTCTTTGTAGCAGAATATAAAGATCCCGTATTCTTCTATTTCACAGCCAAGCTGCCTTACTTCTAAGATTCCCAATATATTGAAATTCATATTGATTAAGCTATTTTTTAGTTCTAAGAGACATTCGTACATTAATCTTGTAATGAATTAAATAAAGCGTAGATTATTAAAGATTTACCTCATAGCGATCAACCAATAACCAGTAGTGTACAACTGTACAAGCTATGAGTCATGAACGTGTGACTGACCTCCGCCAGGAACTCGCTGGGTGCGGAGGAGGCGTCGTTCCCGTCGGAGCAATCGGGGCTGGTGGAGTACTTGCCGGTGGCCATGACGGGCGCGGCGGGGGTGGCGGGTGCGCGCTGCTCGCGCAGGCGCAGGGCGGCGCGCGAGGCGGTGTCGAGGGCGCCGCGCGGGGGGGCGGGCCAGGCGGCGCGGGGCCGCGCGGGGGGCGGTGGTGGGGGCGGCGGCGCGCGCTTGTACAGACGAGGGTTCGGAGCCGTGCGAGTGAATTTACGCCGGCGACTCGTTTTTGCTGTCCGCCTTTTTTTCTGTCGTTCTTCTCTTTGCCCAGGATATCTATGTAATAGAATATAAAATGATCAAACATTCCAACATATATACATAGATATATATAAACTCAATTTTAAGATGTTGTAGACGTAGTAGTTCTTGTTACTCACAGACGACTGTTAGGCGTGTAGAGGCGCGGCAGTCGCGGGGTGCGGGCGGGGGCGGGGCGGCGGCGGCGGGGGGGAGCGCCGAGGTCTATTACGTCAATATCCGCCTCCTCCTCTCCTGCTCTATAATATCAATGCGAGAAATTATTTTCTGCAATTTTTTACTTATAGCTATTGTAATAATATATTATGCATATTATTAGAAGCTATAAGCATAGAATGTTTATTTATTTATATTTTCTTCGATCAAGTTAAATACTGGATGTGGATCAATTTTTTTTTAACAAATTTACTTTATTAAAAGAAGTTCCAATAACACATCGGTTATACAATAAGTAAACATTGTTTGCTTAGCTTAGACTTATTTTGAAACACAATTCCACTAAGAAGACTAGAGAAGCGAAGCGAGAAGCAATAGAACAACAACTCATCGCGTTGTTCGTGTTAGGTTAGGTAGGTACCTATATATTCTTAAGTACCTATAGAGTGACGCAGCTCCTCGAGTAGTGCTATCACTTCAGCTAGCGCCGTCGCCACTCAGACTGCGCTATAAGTAGGTAGGTCATAGGTGTCTGTCTCAACCTTACCAAATACCGCAAGTTTTGTTGTTATTAAGACCTTGTAAACTATTAACGTATCTCAACACTTCTGAAACCGCAATGTCTATAGATAAATATGGGGCCATCGGCTTATTAGAGAAGTATTTGTAGGTAATAATTTATTATCAATTGAAGACAAGAATTTAAGTAGATATATTTATGTAGGTACCTATCAACGACGTTGAATATAAGTAACTAATTAGAATTACTATATTTATTTATTCAGATTCACCAGTGGTAATTACATCAATTTTAAATTAATATTTTTCTATATTCTATATTTCTTATCACTAAATGCATAATCTTTTAAGATGAATACCGTATACCGCACATTGGAGATTAATAATAGGTCGGGGAAAAAGTATTTTCGTATTTTGAATGTATTATTAGTAATCAAACCTCTTTGGCTGTACTGAATGTAACTGGCTGGTTTTAATACCATTAAATGTGACATTCTGAAGATGCAATAAATGAAAAAAAAATAGTTCCCGCCATTTTTCAATTGTTTTTCAAGCAAGCAAAATAAACGTATGTGACGAAGAAATTCGGTACATTTTAAAGTTTTATTACAAACTAGCGGCCTGCTCGCGGCTTTGCCCGCTTGAATTACATGATTATTATAATTAAGGCTGTTTGTAATATTTATTTTTAAGAAATATAAATATTACAAACAGCCTTAATTATTAATTAATTGATTTGCATAAGTACTCACAATATTATTTGTAAAATAACTTATAT